>SNQJ01S0023278.1:66281-79220 GCA_010110895.2 Picea sitchensis | reverse complement strand
AATTCACACTGAAATAACAGTAAACGTATACATGCATCATATACAGGAAATACCCATAAATACACAGACCATTATAACCAAACATAGGATAAACCCATGAAAATAAACACGTAAATAATAATTCAGCATGTAAATTTATCACACAATTGACACTTATCTTGGTAAGAATGTCACCAACTATGCACAAACCTTCCACGAACCTCCCAGCCTTAGACCACACTGTTCATCACTCTCAACAATGAGTCACCCCCAAGATGGAACTAAACTCCACCCGGGTAAAGGGATTCCTAACCAGGCTATAGGCTCATAGACAACAGGAAAGACTCCGTCACAGGTGCCAACTCAAACTAACAGCCTATAGTCCCTCATTCCCCACATGTTTGTCCCACCCAGAAAGTGTGTCCCTTCTCTGCTCAACAGTCCTTTGGCTTCCCCACTTCTTTTCCAGGCTTCAGCAATAGGTCGGACAGGAAGTGTTAGAGCCCTGTAGCTGTAGTTTAGAACCTTCAGGAAATCAATTCCCAGCAATTCTCTCACCCAGAGAATTTCTCACGGCCCTGACAACCCGCCTCTTCAATATCCCACGAACCTGACAACTCGCTTATTCAATCTCGCTCCTAAGATAACCAGATACACGAACACAATGGCTATGGATACAGGTTCAGGTACAGACATGAAGGTACGAAGGATAGCTCAATGGGTGTCTGAATGCTCATGGATGATTGACTGCATGATGGGAGGAATGATGGAAGAGATGATGGAAAAATGATAGGAAATGAACTAAGTCCCAACAATATGTATGCATGTCTCCAACTTGACACTTGTCATGTTGGGAGATACTTTGGCCCACTTGTCCCCAACTTTAGAACTTAGGATAAAATAATTACCCATACTTTGTACTTTAAGAAATATTCATATAATATTCCTTTTTGGCTTAAGCTCCCTAGCTTAGCCCTTTTCCTTAACTTTTAGCCCCACCCTTTCCCTAACTAGTGGAGTTTAGTCCCCCATCTCTTTTATTTTGGTCGGTCTGCGTGCAACGATGTATTTTATATTAATTATGAGATATCTACAAAAATAGGCTCACTGGCCTTTAACATCTAGGCTCTTCAGCCTAATCAAAACATAAGCATCCTAGCCTATAATAATTGGCTCACCAGCCTATAAAACACATCATATACATAAAGTCTCACTGGCCTCAAAATCGCGTGCACTTAAATTGTTGTGTGCGATATCCAAGAATGTGCACACTTCCTCATTTTACTGCGCGCACTATGCCATGAAAGGTGCATACAAAAATGATATCAAACAACTCACCAACGTAAGCACATTTGTATTTACATTTACAATTGGGTTCGGCCTAGGGATATTACACATATCAAGGTAATCACATGACCCAATGCCCAGCTAACATAAAAACTTATCTATCAATGCGCACAATGATCCAGTCATAAGGAATCATACAACCACAAAATGACAAGCGCATTAGTAAACTGGGGTGTAAACATAACCATTTTAAACCATCTTACACCCGTAAAATCCATTGTGCAAGAAATACAATTCCTTAACTATCACTGATATACAAAATCCATAGACGACAACACTCTAACATCAATCAAACGAATCATTGAGGCCAGGTATCCACATGCATTACCTTTTAAATTTACGAAGTCTAGTATCCAAACAACATAAAATTTATAAGAGTAAGAATCCAACTCCAATCAACATGTGATACATAAAATGGGTGCGCGCAAAGTCTACACTCAACATAGATTAGTGGAAAATATCATCTAAGTAAGAAAAACGATCACATATCATCATATATAAGTGGCGAGTTAGAATTTAAGTAAAATCACGATCATTTAACATCACACATAAGCAGTGAATTAGATGTAACTATTACGATGATCTGACAGCCACATATCTAAGAGGCCAAATAAAGATATTATAAATATCTGCATCAATGTCTAAGTGTGATCTAAAATAGATTTTTAAACGGGAATTAAGTTGAATTACCGTTTAACTCTATTCTAATTTAATTGGACTGTAGTCGATTAAGATTGCCACCAAAATTAAATTTCTAAAGTATTAATGAATTCGGAATTAAGTCTAAACTGGAGTACAATCAATAAATTATAAATTAAGTTAGAAATTGCAATTTACAACATAATTCTAAGTTTATAATCCCAATGAAATTAGAAAGTTGGAATATCGTTCGGTTGATTTATGAACTGAGTTAAAAATTGCAACTGTCGTATAATTCAATTAATAAACATTCGGCTGCATATAATCTGCGTTATAAATCTGGAATAACATTCGGCTGCATATAATCTGCGTTATAAATTTCATTGACATCATATAATCTGCGTTATAAATTGCATTGACATCATAATTATTATTTTTTTTTAAATGCAAGGGAGTTAAATTAAACTGGAAAAATTCAACGGGGTTAGAAATCGAAGCAACACTTCAGGAAATCCAATGCGGCCTACGCACAATAAATCACTTTTATACTTACACGTCCACACGGCTACCAGTTACCATTTACCTTCAATGGTTGTCATTAATGGTTAAATTTAAATTAGAATACGATTGTTGGCCTGACATGCAAGGTTACTCTCCTGGAGAAACAAATCAATTCTGGAACCTGGGAGGGAAATCACTGAATTCGTGGCAGCAAGGAATGATCTTTGTAGTGAGATCACTGTCTGGAAATTCATTTCCATATATTGGGGAGAGAGAGGGAATCAGTGGGGCACTGGGATCCACTTTATCTACAGAAAGGAAAAGCTCCAGCAGTTCTCTCATGTCCTTTTATTGAAGATTTAGGAACTTATTTTTTTGGTTTGACTTATCGGGTGCGTGGAAAAATATACATTAATGGGACAAAGCTTCGGCTAATTGCTAAGTGAAGAAAGAATAGGTTCAATGGCCCTTATCTTGCTGATTATTTCATTCTGTCCTTTTCTTTCTTCCCCTCAAAGCTCACTGCCTTTTCTTTCATTCTGTCCTTTTCTTTCTTCCCCTCAAAGCTCACTGCCTTTTCTTTCATTCTGTCCTTTTCTTTCTTTCTTTCTTCATTCTGTCCTTTTCTTTCTTCCCCTCAAAGTTAGTTTGAGGTAACTTCTTTGTAGTGAAATATCGATTCAGATATTGAATGGAAAAGAGAGAGTGGAATAAAGCGGAGGGATAGTAATTAAGTGAAACCGTTGGTTTCCCTTCCTTTCCATCTGGAGTTTAGTTATACCAAGTGCAGAGAGCGTTTTTATTTCCTCACCTCTGGATCAAAGAGAAAGATACTTGGCTCTTACTTGGCTCGTAAATATAACATAACATTTTAAAAATAATTAAAAAAAAAACAACATTACAGATGAATGCATTTTCATATAAATCTTGAAGTTGAAATGTTCCACCTTATTTATACTTACAATAACTTGATGTATTGAGTATATCACCAATAAGACAAATGTTGTGGAGGAACAAAGATGTGTCCATAGGCGAGTCATCGTTTGAACAACAAGGGTTGAGCTAAGACTGTTTAAATAGAAAATTACATATTTGATCTATGCTTTTGTGAATAGATTACTAAACCTCCATATCTCAAATTTGGGCTAAGGAATGATCAAAACCCAATTCATCTACTGTGAACAATGTTTCAAACCTCCCAAAAACAAAGGACCAAAGAATGAGTGAGTTCCTACAGGTCATGTCTAACTAAAGCTCACCTTCTTTTCCAATAACTGTATTAAAACAATAATACATTAAAGATATCAATTGCATTTACGCATTAAGTCCCTAAACATTATGATAACGATAACACTGTAATCTATATCTAGGTGTCTAGGTTAAGGGTTGAATCTTCAACTTCGAAAGTTGTGAAACAAATATCATTCGATATGCATTAAAAAGTTATTGTGATCAGGAGGTTACCGTGCACCTATCCAGCGATCCTCTAGAAAGAACTGATACAATGGTCCAATGTTATATAACATTGATGCAGTGGATTTGATATGCACCAATTTAGGGATACAATGATCTAAGGGTTTAACAACAGAGTGGTAGAAGAACAATCCAGGGTTTTTATTGGGTAAAAACAGTATTAAGATAGATCTTTATTGGTTTATACAAAAGGATCTATATGCATGGGGCTCAACAGGTTCTATATAAATCAACAATACACAAAAATCTAACAGATTGGATTCTGTATATCGAGTGAATTTGAAATATCTTTTCTCACCAATCCTCACCATATAAATAAGGAAACTAGGGTGCATATATAAAGATGAGATTTAAGGATAACCACATCGAGCAAACTTGCCCAACTAACATATATTCGACGATTTTAACCACATGAATCTATATACAAATTCTAACTAAATTGCAATGCCAAATTTAAAGGCGTACCATAACCGTAGGCAAAGGATCCGAAGGGGTTGTCCCACGCTCGCGCTTCGTCCAGATCCTGCTTTCTAACCGTTGAGACCTCATCAGTACCTCCCAGCCAGCACTAGAGGTACTCTTCTTCCCCCTGAGCCCCCCGAGCCGCAAAAGGCCCACGCACACAAACCAAAAAATGATAGCTCCCAGCTCGCCTCGCAAGCTCGAGCTACCACTCTCTAATCGAGCTGGACATCCCAACTCCCACAAAGTAAAATCAATCGAGAAAATATCGGTAGCGTAACCTTACGCCTACCAGACGTGATCCATACTCCTCCTATGCCATTCTTTTTATAGAATTTTCTTAGTGATTCCTTTCTCAAACCCTCATTTGATTATTTTTATTAAATTTAATTATGAAAAACCTCCCCCGTACACATGTCACCTGATCCCTTAGCTACACCAGAAAATCCATTTATTAATTAATTAAATTTGCCTATTTCCCTCACCCACCTAAAAGTGTTCCTAAAAACGCTCCTCGGTGTCCCTTTATTCCCTTACATTTCTTAAATGACTGATGCCTTTCTTAAAACCTAGTTGAGTTCATAATTAGAAGGTTCCAAAGGGTAGATTCCCTACTATATTAGACATTCATATTTTCCTTAAGTTTCCCCTTTTCTTCTAAGTTCAAATTTAGCAAGTTTAGATATAAACAACAATTTAACCTTTTAGAAAAATTAATCCTCCATTAAAAAATTTCTTTAATTATTAATGTTTGAATTTTCTTTACCCCCTTCTTATTACATGTCTATTTAGTTTTTTTTGTTCATGGATTCTACTTAGACCTAGGTTTTAAATTCACTAGGCTTGGCGACAGTTCTTAAGGGAAAAAATTGTTATAAACTTTACTCATAACATCATTCATTTTAAGGTTGACCAGGTCCTAAGGAGGCATAGTTTTCTAGTTACTAGGTTTATTAACTTGCCACAGTTAAAATCGTGACGTGCCCTTCAGGATGTACTACGTGCTCCAAGGGTGCCACTCACCTGCATTCTAGTTTTATTTGCGTGACGTGCCCTTCAAGATGCACTATGTGATCCAAGAGTGCCACTCGCCTCTTGACTAATTTTGGTAGACTTCAAACCCCGGGAGTCAATACTTTGTCAGGTCACCTTGGGGGAGACTAAAGGCCTCTAAGGAATAAGGACCCTACCTTACTGCGCGCCCCTTAGAATCATCGTGAGTGACTGTCAAAGTCTTCTCTCATGACATCATGGATCTCTCTAACTAAGTAATCGTTAACCTACAGTTTGAGCCATGACGGGGTTGCTAGTAGGATGTGGCAAGGTTGCTGCCACACCTCTCCCACAATATCTTTGGTTGTCATGCGTGGCCCTTTTACTCCTAATGTGAGTCTGGTCAGCAAGCTATCATCAACCTGCATCCATCAATGAAACGTGTCATCGATAACAATCTACATCATGATATATAGTCATATGCCACATATGTAATATCAAAACATTCAAACCATAACCATCCGCTCCCTGACTCGATCCGGAGTCCAAGGAGATCCTTCGATGCCATCGACATCCTTAAACATCCAGAGTCCTACACACTCAAGAAAACAAATCAATAGCATCTGTCGATATAAATATCATCGAATCCACAAACATCCTCATGCTCCATAATCGAATCAATCAATCATATCGTGAACCGGATCACTTGCACACAAGTGTCCACAAGAATAAGTCACATCGGGTGTGCTCAAGAGAGGGATGTTACAATCAGAGTCTGCAAAATTAATCATCTTATCATCATTTGGAGGTATTGTCAATGTTCCAAAACATGTTTTCATTCTACTCTCATACTTCCCTTACCTTTCGTGGATTATTTGCAATGAAAAGAATAATTATGTTACCAAACAGTTTGGGTGGCTATGGTGGAAGTTTGTTTTCACCTAGCACATTGTAAAAATTGTTTAGATTAGGATTGTACATAAATAAACTCCATCTGGAGCATGTATGTTTGTTTTATTTTTAAGTTGAATAGTTTACATACAACCTGTTGTCTTCAGCAAAATGTATTTGAGCTCGACTGCACAACCCAACAACTAAGGCACTAGAACTGCTTGATCTTGGAAGCTCACAAGGAGCATTCCATCCCTTGTGGAGCCAAATGTTATCACATAAAGTTGTCAAGGTCACAGGACGACCAAGTCTTTTTTTGCACATGTAACGTCCAAGTGCAACATTCAAAAGCAGTCCATTTTGGGCTTGAAATACAAGCAACAAGCAAGTTCGATTTTCAACAGTGGAGATCTCGTGTGCAGTTTAGATTAGCAACCCTCAGACAGTTGAAATTTAAATGTCACGCAAGGATTAATGACTAGCCAAACGTCTCGAAGTCCCGAAGTAAATATGAGCCATTGAAGGTAGTGGACATGCGTCGACAGATCTCTCACTTCGGGAATTCGACACTTTGGATAATTTCGCAAGAAAGTAGGAGAAAGATCCCGAAGTAATTGTGAACCATTGACCTTTGTAGCAAGAAGAAGGGTTCATCCAAGAGCGACGCATGGAAGAAAAAGCAGGGCTTTCCTGAATCGCAGATTGCAGTAGATCAACGACCACACATCATTGTGGGGACGAAACATGCTCAAACAATAAATTTCTAGAGAGGTCCCGCAATCGAAACCACGGTATGGAAAAAGGGCTATGTGGCGAAAGGTAATGAATTGCGAGCTCAAAAGCGGTGTGGATCCAAACTGCCTTTGACGACCTTGCAATCACATGCTTATTCAGCGTCAAATCTGAGAGCAACACGTAGCATCCCCCTAGGCATTAAGCCTTGTCCCAATCCGGAGGAGAATCCAGTTAATGAACAAGGACTGGTATTTGAAGCCTCGTTTCACTCCATAAATAGAAGGCATGGAAGATCTGGCCAAGGAGACATAACTGTCATCCCAAGGTACCATGATGGACGGTTTCTTCTTGCAGGCCCATCTAAGCCTGAGTCTAATAGAAGAATACATGTGCAGTCTGACAGAAGGATGCACGGAAGAAAATCCTTGGACGGGATGGCCAGATGAATCTCCTAGCGGTTGTCCACTGATCTGAGTATAAATAGAGCAATTGAAGAATTTGGTTGGGGTCGAATGGTTGACCAGAGCTCCCTATTTTGTAATATTTTGATAACAGAGTTGTTCTCTAGTTTTGTATGAGATTGAGACTTTCGCATTAATAGAAGTCAACTTCTTTCATCATCTTGTTTAATATGTGCTAAAGCACTCGTGCATGGAGGATCCAAATGAGAGTTGTGGTTGTATTGTAATGTAGGTTTGATTATAATGATGATGTGACCTGTTTCAGTGTTTTCTTTGTTGCCTTGTTTCCTCTTATGCTGAAATGCTCGTGCATGGAAGATCAAGACGAGTTTTTATAGTTGCATGGTAATGGAGGTTTGATGATTATGTTGCTGTGATATATTTCAATGTCTGAAAATTGAGTTCAAGAGTGCTCTTGTTCCTAATTTTTTCTTCACCAAGCTGCTTGAAGGCCGGATGCTCATGGAATACTTGTACACCTTTCTCACTAAGTCTTCCCCCTTCTCATTTTTAACTTTAAGTTACTAACTGAAGTTAATGAGGACCTCATTTCCCTATGCATTGCTTGTCCAGTTTCCGTGTTAAAATGTTCTTGTACTGAGTTTTATCCATTTGACCTCCATTCATAAATCTACCTCCACAAACATCTTGATGGGTACTGGGCTTATCCTCTTGCAGTTTGAGGGTGACTTTCAGTGCTAACATATTCAACCATTAAGTTGCATAGTTTCATATATAATTTTGGTTTTCCATTTTAGATATCATGATTTCAACCTTAGTCAAACATGTATTATGTAGACCATATAAATAATATACTATATAAATGAATCAAAATAAATCACAAATTTGTTCTAAAGGAAAAGTTAACTCCGTTACAACTTTAAGTGCAATAATATTACACTGAGACAATAAGTGGAGATTCCCTTGAGATTAATGTAATCTACTCACATGTTGGTTTGGGAACGAGAGTAAGTGATATTTGTTGGGGTAGGGTATTTATATGTATAGTGATCATAATGTGTGTGAGCTAACATTGAAATACTTTTTGTTGTTGTTAATATTTTATTATTTTTAAAAAATGTCATGTAAACCCTACTTTGAACATAGAATTATAAATCTCCTTCATACTAGATTGTAAAAAAAGTCTTTCAATACAAGTATTTTCTAATAAACTAATGAAATTGAATGATAATGAAATAACTAGATAATACATATACACAACAATTAATGAAAATCTTAAGTCTTGATAAGTTTCCCAAGTATATTTTCATTGTATTGAGGGATGAGACTTGCTATCAATAATTAGTCAATATTGTTGAAAATGTTTTGAATTGTATTTAAAAATATAGAGATGGATTTAGCTTAATAAGTTTAGATCATTAAATATGCATTAGTATTGATTATATATATATAAACTAAACTAAAATGTAATCATTAATAATATTAATTATCTAATTAAATATGAATTTTTGAATTTTTATGTAATTTAAAAATTAAAATAAGAATTAATATTAATAATCATATAACTAAATATGGCTTATCTATAAACTAATAAAAAATTAAATTATAATTTAGATATCAATGTCATTTTGATTATTAAATTATAATTTAGATATCAATGTCATTTTGATATTTTCCTTAAATTAAGTTTTAATTAGCAAATGATATAAGTTTCATTTTGTTGAATTGTTTATGTCAATATGTTTGCAATGAAATTAAGTCATACAAGTTGATTAACATAATCTTATAAGTAACGAAAAAATTATCATTTTTAATAGAAACATTATTTAATGGATAAATTAAGTTTTAATTAATTTATTAATTTAAAAGTAGGAGTAAATTATCTTAATTCTACATTTATATTTTTAAAGTTTGGATAAAAATATAATTAATTTTTTTTTATCATGATTCAAATTAAGGTTTTTTTCTTAAATTAATTTAACTTAGTGAAATGTGTCCCAATTATAGTAAATTATGAAGTAGAAAAATAATTTAGTCATTATACATTATGAAAGTGATAGTACAAAAAAAAATTCCAAATTACTAAGCTTCATTCTTTTGTAATAATTGGATAATTGACTTTAATTATAGTAAATAATGAAGTAGATAAATTATTTACTTTTATATACATTACGAAAGTGATAGTACCAAAAAAAATTCAAATTACCAAGCTTCATTCTTTGGATAATTGACTTCACACATAGGGATAGACCATTATTTAAAATGTTTGACTATCCTCAAGCCTTCCAATCCATTGTAATGTAATACTCTAATTTATTTAATAAACCCATACATGCACTTAGAAATTGGCCCGGAGCATTGAATTTTATTTATTTAAGCATACAAAAATGTTGATGATACATAACATGAGAATAATATACATTAGTAATTGTGATCACTTTAACATAGATTTGGTAATAATTCAACATATATAAGGTCTTGATGATCCATTTCATTATTATCTACTCAAGTATTTTAATTGGACTATTTTCTAAAGATCTTAAGAGGAGGCTTGAAATATAAAGGCATTATTTATAAATTTTTAAAATAACCCTAGTTGGATCTAGATTTAGCTCATGTTTTCTACCCACTCTTATAGTGGATTGGGGTTTTCTTCATAACATATCATTTTATCATGTTGTATGTTGGAGCATGGTGCCACTAAAATATGTATTATCACTCTAGTGCATCTTATAAAACATATGGTGATCTTATCATATGGCGAGAAATGAATTGTTTGTAAAATGGGATAATTAATTAGTTGAATATATTCTTAGGATGCATAGACCATATTTTTTCTTTAGAAGATAGTCGTGAAATGTGTTTCAATAACATAATGTGTTGGGTACTTGTACAAAATCTTGTTTCATCGATCAATATATCCCAAATTCTTCAAATTTGACACTATTAATAATTAGGGGCATTGTTGTATTGGAAAAGAGTTTCAACAGGGTTAAAATCAAAACAATCATAATATGTGATGTGTGCATATTTTAATTTTATGAATGGGACATAAGTTTTGCTATTTTTTCACTCTTTTAAAATGTTATAAAAGAAAAATATTTATCATCCTCTATCTTTAAATATTGCTCTGTGTTAATGTTTATGCCATTATTATAGTTCTTTGCATTTCAATAGATAAGAGCATCATAAGAACAAGATCACTGAGAAATACACATTCACAAGAGACACAACATTTATCCTGGGAAACCCTCTAGGGGAAGAAAACCCAGCANCTTCCCTAGGAGTAAGCCTAGAAGGAAGAGGTTCTAGTCAAGGTGACAGTGTGGACTAAGAACCTAGACATTGTGTCTCCGAGGACACACTAAGTGAGTTGGACTTAGCTCACGTTAGCAAGTGTGTATAAGGACGGCAACAGACCCTAAAATCCCAAGAGATAAGGAAATGGGGGGAAATAGTGATGGAAAGTGGTAAGTATGGCCGGGAACGGTACAATGGCTGTTCAAGGGAGTTCCTAGTATAAAACCCATCCCCAAGGAAGACCACTTACCAAAGAAAAATGTCGGCCACCAAGGTGAAGCGGGGCAAAAGGCATAATGTCCAAGAATATATCATGAAATCTAGAGAAATCTAAGATACAAAATACTTAAATGTCTTAAATATTGAAATGATGCTCACCATAATACTGAATTGTACCTCATGGAGAAAGGTCGATTGCCTTCCGGAAGCCAGCTGATGTGGTGGATGCCATCTGGAAATCTACGACCTCTGTGGTGGTGAGAAGGGTCTCCATCTTTGCAAAAGGATATTGTTGATCATGTAGTCTCTCGACACTCCATATCTGCAACTTGAGGGCCTAGAGACAATATCCTTAGTTATCCACAAAATTGGGATAACAGGGCCCATGCACTTGATCCAAAAATTCTAAAACGTGAAACTAAGGGTTTGGAGGCATACCATTTCTCATATGGAATCATACATACCTCGAATTTCACAAGTGGAAAACCAATTAATGATGTGAGTTGCACAAACAATTGTTTCTCCCCATAAATTTAGTTCCATTTTCTTGCCTTGAAGCATACATTGAGCCATTTCCAAAATAGCTTTATTCTTCAGAACAACTACTCCATCTCCCTTTAAAAGAGTCTCATGCCAAGAGATCCCATGATCTTTAAGAGTCAGAAAGCACTACTAGTATAAACTTCTCCACGACCAAACCTAAGACTCGATCTTTGTCATGGCTTAATTCTCCACTAATAGTCTGAAATCCTTGAATTTTCCAAAAATATCATCCTTGGATTGAACAGTATATATCCAAGCAAGATGGGAAAAAACGTAAGTAAGGAAGCATTTAACTCCCACAAGAGATTGAGTGGTCATAGACCTGCAAATGTCACTATAAACCATTGCAAGAGGTTGAGACACATGTCTCTCTTCAAGGAAAGGACTCTTGATGATGTTCCCCCAGAATACCTCCTTCATAGACACCACTAGGTGGTTCTCTGTGGAAGGTCTTCAACAATCTGCAAACGATGCATATGTCACAAGGACCCAAAGTTTTATGACCCAAAAGTTGATGCCACAACCTACTAGTATTGTCGACATTAGCCACCATAGAAACAAATCCTTTCCATGTTGAAGGAGAACCACACTTTCATGTTGAAAGAGAACTAGGCCTCACCAACTTGTACATATGGTCGAATTGATCACAATATCCGAGGCAACCAATTTAAAACCATGATCAACGTATTTTAGTACCCATTGATATGGCCAAAATTCCATCATTTTATTGGTGTGAATAACAACAGATAGAAAGAAAATTGGGCCCCACTCTTAGAACATGAAGGACTTCCCAAAATTTGGTGATGTCAATGAAAACATCGCCACATCCTAAAATGAGTAGAGTTGAGTTATCACCAATAATCATTTTCTTACCACTATGATGATGTTGATAATCAAAGAGGAGGAGTTGGTGCTTTATTATATCCGTGATAGCTCCACAATAGGCAATCCATTCATGTGAAGTGGAGGAAGACCAATTGCAAATTCCATAACCAGACGCTATAAGATGGATCCATTATGTGCTACAAGACCTTTATAAGATCCAAAAAAATAGAGTTTATACTTAGAGAACCCTTAGAAAAAACCCTAGTTCTACACAGTAATATATGATTCCACTATCCAATAGTATTTGAATAAGCCAAAATAAGTGAGTGTAAGTTTCACACCCACTTTGTCAACATGTTGACATTTATAAGAGTCAAGAGAAGAACCAATGGAACTAAATCTCATCCAAGTTCTAAAAACTAGCCTCCTCACAAGTGGGGTAGAGAGAGATAGCTCTAGTGCACTAGAGAGAGAGTGCAAAAGCCAAGCACAAGTGTTGAAAACAGAAATACACAAGTGTGCCTAAGAGAAAGATACCAATCACAAGAGAAAAATGCCAAATTTAGATGCCCTTAGGCTTATCATGCTTGGTATTTCAGATCAAGAAGAT
>SNQJ01S0023278.1:20929-66271 GCA_010110895.2 Picea sitchensis | reverse complement strand
GATTATTGGCATTAGAGTTTACCCATTATTTAGTCCTTTGTATAAGTCTATATTTATGAATGTGTTTACCCCATTTGATGTCTAGATCTAGATAAGACCCCCTTTGTTATTTTCTTAGGTCATAATTATTTGGTCTTCTTTACTCCTTGGTGGGTTTCTTGGCTAGAAATCCTCCTTCTCTTAGATCAACCATGACATTCATATTTAATTTGTTCTTCTTGGGTTATTTAGATATGCATTATTAATATTCTCAACACTCAGATATCCATTTCAGGGCCACAAAATGATTGAAAAGATCAAAATTGCTTTCCCCTCTTCCTCTTTTTCTTTGGTGCCCCATCCAAGGGTTGTAAGGGTAGATACACACTTGTCTCCAGTGGATAGTTGGATTAGAGGGATTTTTTCAGTTATGAAACCCATCATTAATACACTTGGGGTCAAAATCCAATGTTTGATTTGATGTTTCCTTAAGAAAAAAAACATTTTTAATGTCTTAAATTAGTGAAAATGGGTGAAATTTGTTTTCTCGCCCTCGAAAAGCATCACTTAACCGATAATAGAGTAATAGCGTCAATTAAGTGACATTTTATACATATATTAATCAATGTTAAGTGTCCATAATCATTATTTCACTCTACCAATTTATGTAATATTGATTATACGTTGATTAATCAACACTTGCAGGATTTTTTTGGGGTTGAAGAGTATTTTATACTTTCGACATATTTGTTGATAAAGTTTGTTTCCAAATTTTAAATTACATCCATGTGAAATAAATAAACCTTATATTTGTTTCTAATAAGTTGTGTTAAGACCTCAACACAACCTAAAATTTTACAAAAAAATTGGGTATGACTTTATATTTTTCTTGAAATATTGTTCTCTTCTTATTATAAAATCCATTTTTTGTTTCAAGTTAATGAAATTCTCTAATAAGTATCATTTTTCCAACTTACTTGCAAATGAAAAACCCAAAAATTTCTAAATTAAAATTCATCAACTAAGCTTTTTGAAGTTGTCATTGAAAAAATTTTAAACTTCCATCCGAGTAGTAAGTCCACTTTGTGCCTGGATGAAAGTTAAAATTTATTATGATACACTTTATGCATTGAAGATCACTTCAAAATTTCATTCACAAAAATTTAAAAAACACCAATTGTGGCACAATTACAAGTCAAAATTTTCTCTATGTTTGATGTTTCGAAACTGAAAATTTATCGCATTAAAAGTTTTAAAACGCACCAATGAAAATTTGAAAATTGCTTCTATGCGTGTTTATCAGGATGAAATTAAACTTTTTTGAAATGTTGCTCCAATGAAAAAGTATGTCATTGCTCCAATAAAATTGTAAAATTATCCCAACAAAAAAAGCGTTGAATCACCCTCAAAAGACTTTGCTACATTTTTAAACTCTCCAAATTGGAGTGAAAATGAACTTTGGCTACAAGCTATAATAAGTTTTTACCACTAATGTGAAAGGTAAAGTATTCTATGATCATTAGGGACCATCAAGATTTTTGAATAACACGCCTCTTGATGAACATTGCATTGCTATGGTTTCTATCTTTTCAAAAAATTATATAGAACCGATTTCACTCATCCATTTCACTATCACCAGAATTCTTTAAGTCTCTTGTTGCTTGAGCAAATTGTTGAGTTTACCATCGGAGTTTGTTTAAAGATTTTATATTTCCACAAAAAATTATCTTGTCTATTATAGACGACATCAAAGTTCGTATCTAACTTTTCATTAGTACTTTAGTTACAATTTTTTTGGTGAATGGTGGTTATTGATTTCTAGTTACTAATTAAATTTTCAAGTCTTGAATAATTTTGCTCAAATTTTCCAAGTAATTTTGAAAAACACATTCTTTTTCAATTTTATTTTTGAAATCTCTAAAATATCATTTTGAATAATCTAGAAACTTAAAGAAAACATTTTTTTTAAAAGCATGATTTTTCTTTGTCAAATGGATTACTAAAATAGGAAATTTTTTAATATGTAGAAAATAAGGATTGTTGTTAATGTTGGTTTAATTTTTAATTCTTGAGATAACATGACTCCTAGAAGCACTCCTTCTAGAACACCAAAAGGAAAAAAAACATATCATTGAACCTACTGAGCAAGTCGAGAGTGACATGGAGGTCAATCTAGACAAGCCCCTATTATTTAAATTATAAAATCATGATGTTGAACTGGTTCTTCCCATCTATAATAGTATAAAAGCCTAAATTATTCCTCAAATTCCCTTCCCCCCTTCCCCGGCTACCTTGATGTAGTTCCTCTAAGTGATGCAAATATGAGGAATGTAGATGATCTAGTTTTCATCAACATCACGAGATCTCACCTACATTCCATTGGAACTAAGACTCCCACATACCATGTCTTAGAGGAAATAAAGTGGATCATAACCCATATAAATGTTAATACAATAAATTGTATTAGTGATGAAGGGAGATGTGTTGGCTCATATCAAGCCTTAGATCTTGAAAGACATTATAGAATACATAATCTTGAGAAACACATGCCAAGTAATTCACTAAGATGGATTTGAAATCAAGATATCACTAGGTACCAATAAAAGAAGAAGATCCCTGGAAGACTTCCTTCAAGACAAGGCAAGGCTTGTATGAGTGGTTGGTTATACCATTTGGTTTATGCAACGCACCAACTACATTTATGAGACTATTGAATGGTGTTTTTTCCCCTTATCTAGATTCATTTGTTATTGTCTATTTGTATGATATATTGCTTTATAGTTCTACCTGGGAGGAGCATCTATCACATCTTATGCAGGTGTTAGAGACCCTGAAGAAGCACCAACTGCCGGTGAATATCAAGAAATGTGATTTTACTTGACAATTTTTGGTGTATATGGGCTATGTGCTTGATGGAGGCAAGCTCAAGATAGATCTCGCCAAGATGGAGGCTATCATGAAATAGCCAGTTCCTACAAATTGCACAGAAGTTAGGAACTTGTTTGTGGTAGCACAATACTTTTGGAAGTTCATAGCTTCGTTTTCAATAGTAGTTGCACCACTCCACACAATAACAATGGACAATAAGAGTTTCCAGTGGGGGAAGAATCAACATAAGGCTTTTGATGAGATGAAAATAAATATTAGTCAAGCACCAATGTTCACACTACCAAACTTGGAGAAGCCTTTCGAATTCGAGACAAATGCAATTGGGTATGCCATGGGAGCAGTCCTAATGCAAGGAGGAAGACATGTCTGCTATCATTCTAAAGTATTTCATGGGGCAATCCTCTACTACCCTGCCTACAATAAGGAGATATATGCATTGGTACATGCTATCAAAAATTGGAAGCACTATCTTATGGGAAAGGAGACTATCATCCACATAGATCACCAGTTGCTCTAGTATTGGTAGGCCCAATGTAAGTTACAACAAACCAAGCACTACAAATGGATGGGGTTATTACAATAGTTTCATTTGGTCATAAAGTATAAAAGGGGTAGCATAAACAAGTTGGAAAACATGCTTTAACGAGCACCCACATCCAAGATTGCAGTTTTGGTAACTCTAATGCACATGGAGCCTTTTACCCATGATGCATACAGAGATGAATTCATAGAAGATGAAGACTTCAAGGAGGTGTTTTAGCAGCTACATGGCCAAATTCATATAGAAGAAGGTGACAACAAGGTTGACTATCATTTCCATAATGGTCTACTCTACAAGCTCGACAAGATTTGTGTTTCTAAAGGTGAACGATTGCAGCTTATAAGAGACACTCACACCTCCAAGGTTGCATGACATTTTGGTGTTGGGAAGGAAGTTTCCAACTTATAGATGTATGTGTACTAGCCCATAATGCAAGAAGATGTAGCATGTATATTATAGGATGTATACTTTATTGTACCATCAACCCTAGTAACATGAAGCAAGGTCTATACCATCCCTTACCGATACCCACTAGAACTTGGGAAAGAATTTCCAAGGATTTTGTGGGTGGTTTACTAACCAAGAAGAAGGGGCATGACTATTTATTTATGGTAGTTGAAAGATTCAACAAAATTTTCATTTTCATGCCTTGTAAAAAGACCATCAAAGGACAGGAAAAAACAAACTTTTTCTTTGAACAACTATGGGTGCACTTTGGGATACCAAGGAACATCATTTTAGACAAGGACACCATATTTCTTAGTGCCTTTTGGACTACATTGTGGGAGAAGATGGACACTAAGATCAAGAGGTATATAGCATTCCATCCATATATATATGGGCATATAGAAGTAGCCAACAAGACTTTGGTGCAACTTTTGAGTAATTAAAATCAAAAGCATCTGAAGACCTGGGATGAAGATATAATGTATAGACAACACTCTTATAACATAGTAGTCCACACTTCTACTGTTAAGTCACCTTAAAATTGCTTTGGATATTTTCCACCTTCACCCTTAGATGTTGTATATAGACAAAAGGGAGGAGTGAGGGAGGACCTCACATGAGATGCATTAAAAGTAGACAAATTTGTTGAGAAGATCAAGAAGATCCATTTGCAAGTACAAGAGATGTTGAAGAAGTCATAGGAAAAGTACAAGGTTGGACATGACCAACAATATAAAAAAGAAAACATTTAGAGTGGGAGATAGAGTATGGTTGCAGCTGAATAAGGAAAGGCTACAGGGTCCTAGTAAGAAGATCAAGGCTCTGCGGTATGTTCCTTTTGAGGTATTAGAAAAGGTGGGAGATAATGCTTACACACTCAATCTACCCCCATACATGTGAATTTACTCAATAATGAATGTGGAGAATCAAAAACTCTATGAGCCCTCTGATATGGATTTATGAGGGGATGAAATAAAACAAAAAAATATGATAGAAACACATAGATACAATAATACTCAATTTCTATTAATGAACGAAATATGTAGGAACTGTAAAAATGAAGAGCCAAATGAACTTGCTATAATGGTGGTAGCTTATCTCTGAGAAGAGATGGGACGACTACGTACATTCACAAGAAGATGATTACAATGAGGCAAAAAACACCTTTTAACATAAAGAGTCAACGAGAAAACCCTAAACATCCAAAACCCTAACCCCAAAAGATGAAACACCAAAAGGTTTGTGGGACTTGATGTGGTTAGTTGATACGTCAACTTCTCAGGGGCATTACTTCTGCATATGATATCCATTTGGGATGCTTGGTAGCCCGTCAAAAAGTTCTAGATGAGGAGTAAACATTCTAAATGGCCCAATATATTCCTTTAGCCAACTATTAGGCGCTTCCATGCCAAAAGACATCATTTAGGGCCTCAAAACGACCCTAGAAGTTTAGGATTTAAAAAAACCATAGAAAAATACCAAGATGGAAATTGTGTTGTGAGCCAGTGGAATAGGTGGGTAGCCATTGATGTCCACCTAGATTAGTTGTCCCCCCTTATGAAGAAATGGTCTCCATTTGATTGAGTTCCTTTGGGAGATGGGGAAACCTTTGTTGAATCTGAACCTTGGTGAGTCGCTTGCCTTGCTGAAGTAGTTGTCATGTTTTTACTTGGGATTAATCTGTTGAAGGATGCCATGAACCTATTGTTGGAGGGAGTGGATCCGCTCAATAAATATAGTTGTATGATTTTCCTTGGTATGAGTGTAGGAGGACTCTATCGGTGAAGATGTAGTAGGAAGATCTATATCAATGGGGGATAATGGTTGGAACCCCAAGCACACACGAAAAGGGGCATGGACACTATATCTATGTTGAACATGTGGAAGACTTTCATTCTCTAAAATGGACCCTCTGTAGATTGGACCATTGGGTATGGGAGAATAGGGCACCAAGTCAATGGAATGCTTGACTTAGCATCGTAGAGGGACACCCATAGGTGAAATATTATATTTCTACTCCTCTACAATCTTGTTGACCTGCTTCTATTGTATAGAAAGGTCTCAGGCTGAGGCTATGGTGGTTGTAGTGACCTTTTGTTCACCTTCCTACTGGATTGTGAAGAGGGAAAATTTGTGGTCTAAGAGATTACTTTGAGGCATTGTTTTGTTGAGATTAATGAAGTGGGATTAGTCAGAACTAACTCTGGTATCCTATAGAACTGACCTCCCAAAGTAACAATGACACTATGAGGCCAAGACTCATAAAAAACATGAAATTTCCACATATATGGTTGGCCTAAAAGAACATCAAAAACTTCAAGTGGGTCACCATCACACAATACCTCATCCTTGAAGGGATTGATGCCATAGGACAAGCATCACTGCTAGCTGATGCAAAGGTCTTGTCCCTTGCACAATCATCTGATGGTGTATGGTTGGGGTGTGGAATTTTCGGCAGCTTCTTTCTTTTTATGACCTCCGCTGAGATTGGGTTCTTCTGACTCTCGTTGTCAACAATGAAATGTAATGGGGTCCTCTTTACCTACATCTGTGAATAGAAGAGGAGCTCCCCCTCCTTAGGCTCCTCTGGTTCTTCTGGTTGTATTGGTGTGGCCACGATGGTAGCAGTGGGTTCTACATCAATTATGCATTTCCATTTATTTTTCTATAAATAAGAGTCAGATTTAGGTTCTAATTATTTTTTCTTAAGTTCGACCACCAATGATTGTTTCGAGTGACATTCATTAGTATTATGCTAGGAGATTTTGTGGAACTCATACCACTTACAATTTCCTTCTTCATATTCATGTTACCCTTCTTTTCATGTGGCTTGGACTGGTTGTCTCCAGGTTGGGTTTTATGTGAGTTAGGGTCATATTTACCATACTTATGTTTTTTTGGATTTGCAAACCCGAACTCCTGCTTATTCGTTTCTTAAATTTCTGCTCGATTTTGATAGTATATCGATAAGTGGCTCCTAGTGATGATATGTCCAGAAACTCCATTTCTATTTGGATGTACCTATGTAGACCCCCACTGTATTTTGGAACCAGATTTTACTTGGATTCTTTGTGATCCAGGGGATCAAAATATGCTCAAAAATCAAAGTGCTCCAAATTGCTTCAAAACAGACTCATGCGTAGGCCTCGTCCTCGCGATCCCAACACAAATTGAACATGTTCAAACATATGTCGTATGAGTGAGATATCTTGTTCTGTTCGCTTTTCCAAATAGGAAAATTTGTGTTGACAGTCCAGTCCATACAATGATGATGTGGCATGTCTGTATTGCTGACATGGCAAGTAACAGTACTGACCTGTGGCATGGTACTATATTGGCATGTGGTAGGTGTTGAGTGTCAAGTAATGACATGGCAGGTTTATGTGGCATTTTACGTGGACCAATGTATGGTTGACACGTGGAATTAAGAAAGCGAATGGGAAGGTGCCACATGGCACCCTATTATTGGTTTAAGTGGTAAAATTTATGTGGATTTTGTGGGGTTCGAACCCGAGACCTCCGCCAAGGATGGAATCTCCGCGTAGGTTGGGCTACTAGCCCACTCGCCTTTTGTTGCTTACCACTATATGACATTATAACTATTAAAGTTTGTTGTATGGTATAGTTGGGTGAGGTTTGGGCTAGGGCTTAGCCCCAACCCCCAGTTATATGATTACTCCACCATATGACCTTGCCACAAACACTTACGTTGGGTTTTTAACTGACTCCACACAAACGACTCGCCACTTGTCAACCGATCCAACGGTCATCCGACCACACGTCCAACAACATGTTAGTACCACATGCCACCACCACATGTGTGATATTTGTGCAACGATTAGCCACGGGGTTCCGGCTTTAGCACCTAGGACCCAGACACATGGAGCTCATTCGACCAACACTTCCACCCTTGGGGGTGCTAATCGCACTAACGGTGCGACAAAATGTTTGATTTTGCAGAATGCATGCGTTTGTTGGGTTTAGGCACAGTAAATGCCCTAAATCCAGGTTCAGTCATTCTGGGTGCATTTTGGCAAGTAGAGACAACAAAGATTTGGGAGAAAGTTCCAGGGAGTGATTCAAAGTCAGTTTTTGGCCAAACCAGGTGTAGAAGAGCCTAGCTAGGGGTTTTTGGACATTCTGGAGCCATTGAAGCCATCCATTTCTCATTCTAAGCATTGTAAAGCACTGATTCTGAAACTTTGAGCATTAATGAAAAAGATCCATTGGAAGCTGGACTAGGAGATGTAGCCCAAGAGAGGGGTGAACTCCTTTATCATTTTCCTGTGTTAATGTGTGTATTTTAATGGTTGTTTATGATTGTTATGGTGCTCATGATTAAGTAAAAAAACTCATTAATCTTCATGTGTTTGTAACTTGATCCTATTACCCAAGAACATACCATTTTACTGGTAATTTTAAAAAGATTCAAGCCTTTTCATTATCAGATCACTTTTATACCCATCTTGGTGCACAAGGTATGGAAGGTATTCATGAGCTTTGACACTGTTTAGTCCCTCTCCTGATGTAGTGTGGTTGATCTCTTGTATTGGTCATCATAGTTTCCAATAGGGTAATATTGTTCCTTAATGACATCCATAAAAGAGGCTGAAGTGGGTTTGACATCAAACATTTCAGACTCCTCTGTGTAATTTTTCTCATACTAAATCTCCTACCAATTTTTGACAAGGGGAACAACCTTAAGGAGCATAAAGGTGATTTTTTCCCTATCGGATAAATTTTGGACAAGAGAAATAACTTTCTAGTATATCTAAGAATTTTTCCAAAGAATCCACATCTATTTGACATTCAAATACAAGAATATCAAAATTAACTTGTACCTTGAAAGGGAAGGTCCCTCCAAAGTGATCGCTTAATGAAGATGCATCTGTTGTTGTCAGCAACCATTGAAGGATTTGGAAAAAAAATTCCATCATCTCGTCCCTCTATTGCGTGTGGGCTTCCTCGAGAAACAACTGAATAAGATCTCTTAGTCCCTTGTCTCTCTTTTCTTTCACCATGGGAGGCCATCGAGGTCGACGAGGACAGTCTTTTAGAGGCTCAAGTAGTTCAAGTCCCAACTCCTTATACCCTGACCTCATTGGGGACATTCACAGAGGAACATAGAAAGATAATACCACTCTGATACTACCGATACATATTTATGAGGGGGGAAAATAAAACACAGAAATATGAGAGAAACATAGAGATACGAGAATACTCAATTTCTATTAATGAACGAAATATGTAGGAATGCAATGTGAAATGAACTCGCTAGAATGGTGGTATCTTATCTATGAGAAGAGATGTGATGACTACATGCATTCACAAGAATATGATTATAATGACGTTGAAAAGGCCTTTTAACATAACGAATCAATGAGAAAACCCTAAACATCCAAAACCCTAACCCTAGAATATGAGACACCAAAAGGTTTATGGGCCCCATTATGGTTAGTTGATATGTCAACTTCTCATGGGCATTACTTTTTCATATGATCTCTCTTTGGGATACTCAATGGCTCCTTGTAAAATCATAGTCAAGGAGTACACATTTTGAATGGTCCAATAGATGCCTTTGATTATCTATCGGGCATTGTTGTGCATTAAGATGTTGTTTAGGGCCTCAAAACGACCCTGAAAGTTTAGGACTCGAAAAAACCGTAGAAAAATGCCAAGATGGAAAACTGTGTTGTGAGCCAATGAAATAGGTGGGTGGCCACCGATATCCATCTAGATCACCCTCCATGTTGGATCAGGAGGAGGATAAATTCCTACCTTCCATGAGGATTAGCACCAAATGCTCAGGTAGAGTTGGAAAATGACACAATTTTGCAAAAGAGGTATAGAACTACAAGACAAGGACAACATGACCATTGGTATATTGGGTTGAAAGTGAAACTTCCAAGCAAAGAAAAATTATACTCCAGGGAGAAGTTAGGGGAAAAAATTCCTCATCTCATTCAATAAAGCTTTTGGGGACCAAAAACCTCCCTAAATGGGGCGATATGATCTAGATTGGATCATTATATTAGTTGTCATCTATCTTGATGATTTTAGAGTGGAAAAAATTGAAGGAATCATATTGTAAGGTCATTTTAGTGGCATGTCCTAGTTTGGAAAATTGGGGTCCAAAACCTTCCGAAGCCATTTTGAGGCAGTAAACAATGTTTCTTAAGGTTATAGTGTCCAAAACATAATCGCATAGCCTTGACGGTGTTATACACTTTGATACTTTTCCAATGGTGCAGACCATGCATCAATCAGAGCTCGTATGAAAAAGTTATGCCTCCCATAAGTTGACATATCGTGTTGACCACCATGGTACGAGAGGATGCCATGTCAACCCATGTTACTAATGAATATGGGGCTAGCCATGTGAGGAATTTCAAGAATATTATAGAAGTTCCAAAATCTTATCATAATTGAAGGTTGAGGAAGTCAAAACCCTAACCCTAGACAACTATCGAGCTATGTTAATTATCAGGCCACTAGGAGGAGAAGGGGTTACATTCTATGTTATTGTATTTTGTTCCATAGTAGAGAAAAACAACTAAGAGTGGGAAATTAGAGAGAATAATAGAGGGGGTTAATGATCTGTAGAATCCTAACATGCCACATGTCTTAGGTAACTCCATAGAGAGTGCCTTATCCTTTGTTCTTGCATGATTTCCATACTAGAGAAAAGAGAGTAGGGCAACCTCACCTTCTAGCTAGGTTTGCTTCTGTAAGGGTTTCCAAGAGAAAATATTTGTTTTATTTTGTGGATTGTGCATGATTTTATTTTGTTGTTCTCTAGTTTCCACATTTTATCTATTTAATGCTTAAGCAGAAAATCTATAACTAAATATTCTCGAATCTAAAGGAATTTAACCTCCATAGTGTAGATTTTAGTTTCATTTATCAGATTTGTTGCAACAAACTATTCTAGAGGAATATCCATGACAATTTAAAGATCAATGGAAGACCCAAATCTTTAAGCTTGGTATTAGTGAATACATGCCAATAGACTAGATTGAATTCCTTATGGAAGTCCATGAAGCAATAATATTTTTACACTTATTTACCTTAGCCTTCTTGATGTTGGAAGTCAAAATAAAGATATGATCATTGATATGATGGTTCCTCTTGAATATTTCTTGTCCTTTGGCCTATAAACCTCTTTGTATCTACCCATCTTGAGATGTGATTGTCTAAGGTTGTGGAAAAGATCTTCCCAAGGTATGGCCAACCATAATGGTGCACTAGGATCATTCTAGTCTCTATTTTTGTGGGTGGTGTTAGTATTCAAATTCACAGTATTAAAATTTGGACTTTTGGTCATGACAGGCACGCTACTAGAAAAGGGACATTCCTACAGCGCCATTATAAAGCATCATATTATCCTTAAATTCTTCACCAGATTGGTTTTCGCGCCATATCTAAACCCGAGACCTCCACCACGGATGGAATCTCCATGCAGGCTGGGCTACCAGCCCGCCCGCCTTTTGTTGCTTACCACTATATGGCATTATAACTATTAAAGTTTGTTGTATGGTATAGTTGGGCGAGTTTTGGGCTAGGACTTAGCCCTGACCCCCAGTTATATGATTCCTCCACCATATGACTTTTCCACAAACACTCGCATTGGGTTTTCAACCGACTCCACACAAACGACTCGCCACTTGTCAACCGATCCAATGGTCATCCGACCACGCGCCCAACCACATGTCAGTACCACATGCCACCACCACATGCACAATATTTGTGAAACGATTAGCCATGGGGTTCCGACTTTAGCACCTAGGACCCAGACACATGGAGCTCATGTGACCAACACCTCTTCCCTTGGGGGTACTAATCACGCTAAGGGTGAAACAAAATGTTTGATTTTGCAGAATGCACATGTGTGTTGGGTTTAGGCACAGTAAACGCCCTAAAGCCAGGTTCCGTCATTCTGGGTTCATTTTGGCGAGCAGAGACAACAAAGATTTGGGAAAAGCTTCCAGGGAGTGATTCCAACTCAGCTTTTGGCCAAACTAGGTGTAGAAGAGCCTAGCTAGGGGTTTTTGGACATTCTGGAGCCATTGAAGCCATCCATTTCTCATTATGAGCATTGTAAAGCACTGATTTTGACACTTTGAGCATTACTGAAAAAGATCCATTGGAAGCTGGACCAGGAGATGTAGTCCAAGAGAGGGGTGAACTCCTTTATCATTTTCCTATGTTAATGTGTGTATTTTAATGGTTGTTTATGATTGTTATGGTGCTCATGATTAAGTAAAAAAACTCATTAATCTTAATGTGTTTGTAACTTGATCCTATTACCCAAGCACATACCATTTCACTTGTAATTTTAAAAGATTCAAGCCTTTTCATTATCAAATCACTTTTATACCCATCTTGGTGCACAAGTTATGGAAGGTATTCATGAACTCTGACACTGTTTAGTCCCTCTCCTGATGCAGTGTGGTTGATCTCTTGTATTGGTCATCATAGTTTCCAATAGGGTAATATTGTTCCTTAATGACATCCATAAAAGAGTCTGAAGTGGGTTTGACATCAAACATTTCAGACTCCTCTGTGTAATTTTTCTCATACTAAGTCTCCTACCAATTTTTGACAAGGGGAACAACCTTAAGGAGCATAAAGGTGATTTTTTCTCTATCGAAGAAATTTTGGACAGAGAAATAACTTTCTAGTACATCTAAGAATTTTTCCAAAGAATCCACATCTATTTGACATTCAAATACAAGAATATAAAAATTAAATTGTACCTTGAAAGGGAAGGTGCCTCCAAAGTGACCGCTTAATGAAGATGCGTCTACTGTTGTCAGCAACCATTGGAGGATTTGGAAAAAAATTCCATCATCTCTTCCCTCTATCACGTGTGGGCTTCCTCGAGAAACAACTGAATAAGATCTCTTAGTCCCTCATCTCTCTTTTCTTTCACCATGGGAGGCCATCGAGGTCGACAAGGACAGTCTTTTAGAGGCTCAAGTAGTTCAAGTCCCAACTCCTTATACCCTGACCTCATTGGGGACATGCATAGAGGAACATAGAAAGATAATACCACTCTGATACTATCGATTCATATTTATGAGGGGGGGAAATAAAACACAGAAATATGAGAGAAACATAGAGATACGAGAATACTCTCATTTCTATTAATGAACAAAATATGTAGGAACTGTAAAAATGCAGAGTGAAATGAATTCGCTAGAATGGTGGTATCTTATCTATGAGAAGAGATGTGATGACTACGTGCATTCACAAGAATATGATTATAATGAGATTGAAAAGGCCTTTTAACATAAAGAATCAATGAGAAAACCCTAAACATCCAAAACCCTAACCCTAGAAGATGAGACACCAAAAGGTTTGTGGGCCCCATTATGGTTAGTTGATACATCAACTTCTCGTGGGAATTACTTTTTCATATGATCTCCCTTTGGGACACTCAGTAGCTCCTTGTAAAATCATATTCAAGGAGTACACATTTTGAATGGTCTAATACATGCGTTTGATTCTCTATCAGGCATTATTGTGCATAAAGACGTTGTTTAGGGCCTCAAAACGACCCTGAAAGTTTAGGACTCAAAAGAACCGTAGAAAAATACCAATATGGAAAACTGTGTTGTGAGCTAGTGGAATAGGTGGGTGGCCACCAATATCCGTCTGGATCACCCTCCATCTTGGATCAGGAGGAGGATAAAGTCCTACCTTCCATGAGGATTAGCACTAAATGCTCAGGCAGAGTTGGAAAATGACACAATTTTGCAAAAGAGGTCTAGAACTACAAGACAAGGACAACATGACCATTGGTATATTGGGTTCAAAGTGAAACTTCCAAGCAAAGAAAAATTATACTCCAAGGAGAAGTTAGGGGAAAAATTTCCTCATCTCATTCAATAAATATTTTGGGGACCAAAAACCTCCCTAAATGGGGAGGTATGATCTAGATTGGATCATTATATTATTTGTCATCTATCTTGATGATTTTAGAGTTGAAACAATTGCAGGAATCATATTGTAAGGTCATTTTAGTGGCATGTCCTAGTTTGGAAAATTGGGGTCCAAAACCTTTCGAAGCCATTTTGAGGCAGTAAACAATGTTTCTTAAGTTTCTAGTGTCCAAAACACAATCTCACAGCCTAACGGTGTTCTACACTTTGATACCTTTCCAATGGTGCAAACCATGCATCAATCAGAGATCGTATGCAAAAGTTATGCCTCCCACAAGTTGACATATCGTATTGACCACCATGGTACGAGAGGATGCCATGTCAACCCATGTTACTAATGCATATGGAGCTAGCCATGTGAGGACTTTCAAGAATATTATAGAAGTTCCAAAATCTTATCATAATTGAAGGTTGAGGAAGTCAAAACCCTAACCCTAGATGACTATCGAGCTATGTTAAATATCAGGCCACTAGGAAGAGAAGGGGTTACATTCTATGTTATTGTATTTTGTTCCATAGTAGAGAAAAACAACTAAGAGTGGGAAATTAGAGAGCATAATAGAGGGGGTTAATGATCTGTAGCATCCTAACATGCCACATGTCTTAGGTAACTCCATAGAGAGTGCCTTATCCTTTGTTCTTGCATGATTTCCATACTAGAGAAAAGAGAGTAGGGCAACCTCACCTTCTAGCTAGGTTTGCTTCTGTAAGGGTTTCCAAGAGAAAATATTTGTTGTATTTTGTGGATTGTGCGTGATTTTATTTTGTTGTTCTCTATTTTCCACATTTTATCTATTTAATGCTTAAGCAGAAAATCTATAACTAAATATTCTCAAATCTAAAGGAATTTAACCTCCATAGTGTAGATTTTAGTTTCATTTATCAGATTTGTTGCAATGAACTGTTCTAGAGGAATATCCATGACAATTTAAAGATCAGTGGAAGACCCAAATCTTTAAGCCTGGTATTAGCAAATACGTGCCAATAGACTAGATTGAATTCCTTATGGAAGTCCATGAAGCAACAATATTCTTACACTTATTTACCTTAGCCTTCTTGATGTTGGAAGTCAAAATAAAGATATGATCATTGATATGATGGTTCCTCTTGAATATTTCTTGTCCTTTGGCCCATCAACCTCTTTGTATCTACCCATCTTGAGATGTGATTGTCTAAGGTTGTGGAAAAGATCTTCCCAAGGTATGGCCAACCATAATGGTGCACTAGGATCATTCTAGTCTCCATTTTTGTGGGTGGTGTTAGTATTCAAATTCACAGTATTAAAATTTTGACTTTTGTTCATGACAGGCACGGTACTAGAAAAGGGACATTCCTACAGCGCCATTATAAAGCATCATATTATCCTTAAATTCTTCGCCAGATTGGTTTTTGTGCCATATCTAAACTGCTTATGTTTAATATTGTATACAACCAAGAGTCAACATTGGCAAAAGGTTTGATCACAAAGAATCCAGGTGTTAAGGTAAAAAGCCAGCGCAACGATATATTCATCTCGTTGTATATTTGATTAATTCACACATCAGCAACATCAGACCAAGCCATGAGGAAAGCACCATTAACACCTGTTGATAAAAAAAATTCCAAACCATTACCAAAGTTTCCACAAAGAGATTTCCTACCAGAGGGTTTTAATATGACAAGATTAAATAAAGAAATACCCAGACATTTTGTACGCCAAGGCAAGATAGAGCTTGAGCCAGGTGGTGTCATGATATTGGCCGTGAGTAGGTAGCAAATAAACCATTGATTGAAAATGGTATTTCGGGTTATGTTGCTAAAAGAACTCTATTTCAACTTCATCGCACCAGGTGGTCTTGATCAGAAAGAATATAGACTTTGATTTTCCTGCTCACAAGGAGGTGTACCTATCCTCAAGTTGTGCCTGTCGAAGCTCTATAGTCATTCAGCCTAGGGTTCTCTAATTCGAATTACATACACTTAGTGGTTTCCTCCATCGATATGCTTAAGGTTTCATGCCCGTGGCTTTGAATTTTATTGAAATTTTCTTAAAGAAAGAGATATTCAAATTATACCATGGAGAATACAGTGCTAGGTGTAGCAGAGAATGGTGTTGCTTTTGTTAGGCAGTTTAAGAAAGATGATCCAGTGTTTGAGGTTCCAGTAATATGGCTTCGACAAATTGTGCTAAAAATCATTGGCATGCATGTTCTAGTCTGCTTGGCCTCCTAGTCCACACCATCAACTTTAGCTTCGCATTTCTTTGAAAGATTGACCTTTGAGCAAAGGAAGTGCATTTCTAAAGAAAGTTATGGAAAGAAGTTGGGATAATATTTAAGATAGGTTCTCTCCAGTCACATATTTAAGCATGTTTTAACTTATGATCCTGGGGCTTTGAAGGATGGTGCTTGTCAAAGAACTTGGCAACAAAATTGATTTGATTAAATATGTTGTAGATTTGTTTGTAGAAATCGAGCAATATATTAATGTTGGGAAGAATTAGTTGTTTTTCATATCTTCATTCGAATATCTAAAGAAGACATGTGGTAGAGTATTCCCATAATTCCAGATTTGTTGAGAAGAGGATAAATTGCATATGTGGTAGGGGATCAACTATTTTTTCCAATATTCTCGAAAATCAGATTGATATTTTCAGAGAACAAATCATGAGGGAGCATCTGAGTACAAGTGAAAGATAAACATGTGGCAAAGTTATATTTAAAATTTGTGGGCATCGTTGTTAAAGCTGAGCATTGATCTTAGGCACAAGAATAACAAGCAGAGGATCCCAGATTTGCCAACAATTTGAGATATCTTGGAAACAATTTAGTTTGTTTTAGATTTTGTTATGATTTTGTTTTCCATAAAGTCAGCATATAGTTATTTATTATTTTTTCCTATTTAAGCAAGATTTTGTAATAGAGGAAAAGGGAGAGAGGCCTGAGAGGGTAAGGCCTGAGAATAATTTGATGAGAAAGAGCCAGTTTGTGTTATTGTAAGCCTGGGGTTATCTTATTCTGTGATCGCTTCTAACATTGAAGATCTATGACAATTGTTTTTATCAGATTGTGATTTCCCTTGTTTTTCACTCTGTTTTTCATCTTACTTGAATGAATTGCAGACATTGAGAATCAATGGATGCCCATGGATGATAGATTCTCGAGCAGTAAAGATTTTTCTGTGACTGCCTACTATTTGTGTGTTTTTTTTCAAGTACCGTTACATCCATTTGACAAAGAAAATCTTGGTTTGATGGGTATTCTACTTTTCGTTTATTCCCTATTCTTCTACCCATTTTCATATAAACTCCTTATCTGATATACAATTTGATTGCCTTCAATCAACAGGGTGTTTACTTGAGTCCATGCCCAATGGTGTTTTAACTGATATGTATTTAGCCTGTTTCTCTTATTCTTTCTCTTTCCATCTACCTGATCCACCTTCTTTCAAAACCCAAAACACATCCTTATTTATAAAATCATTGCAATAACTGAAAATGTTCTAGGCTTGACCCTATAGTAGTCTAGGGGCAACTTCTATCACTAACATCTTTTGACGTCGTTGCTGGGGACGGAGCAATGAAGATATCTTCCCTAGGAGAACGACAACGATCAGATCCACTTCTTGATGGTGAATAGGAAGAGGACAGATACATGATTGCACATATTTCACCATGGCGACTCCATTGTTCCGAGATTCATAGGCGACTCCACTGGTTGAAGATCCAGGATGGCCATGGAAACTATTTTGGCTCGGAGGTATGCATTTTGTGATTTCACCAAAATAGTTGGTTTTTCACATCCAGTGCCTACAATAGATGAATGGGATGACTATCTTCCCAGATTTAGAGGAAGCAAGAATGATCATCCCGGTGAGCATTTATTAAATTTTCATAAATGCATGCTTAAACATAATTTTGTTCACGAGGATGTCTTAATCAAGATGTTCAAATTTTCATTAGAAGAACATGCGTGTGAATGGCGTCAATCTCTTCTTGCTGCTAGCATTCAATCTTTGGAGGAGTTTCATATTGTCTTTCATCATTATTACAAAAACATTTATCTGGTTGATTTTCCTTTTGATAACTGTTGTAAAGAATTTGAATTCGACATCTAGCATTCAGTTAGTATTTCTTCTGGTTGTAAGGATGTTGGTGATAGCCATACTGTAGACACATTTGTCTTTTATTCAAATGTTTCTTGTAGTTTTGACTATGATATAGAGGATCATTATGTTGAGGAAGGAGAAGATGTTTCATCATCTTCCGAATCTTCTTCTAAATATGTTTTACAGCATGAGGTTACTCGTCTTTCTATGCAAGGCACAAAGGTTTTTGGCTCACCTATTTTTGATGACTATTATGATTCTGAAGATGATGGTAATTTCTATGAACAACATATCTCATCTTTTCTCTCTAAGGCTTTTGATCAACAACTTTATCACAACAATCAAAATTTAGATTCACTCCTTGATAGTCATGGTTCAAGTGGAAGGTCCAAGAAGGTGGAAAGTCAAGGGTCACCATGTAGTTAAATAGGCCAACAAATGGAATGCTAAGACTTTAGGGATAAGTTTGAAAGAGTAAGCTTTGAGGTTCTCCATATCATGGGCTTTGTTGCATTTCAGCTTAAGGAAGGCACATAGGATTAGGTGGTCAACAAAGAAATGACAATGGATAGGTTTCGGGTTCACTCAAATTATTGGTTGATTTGGAGCACAATATAGGTTAGAGTATAGTCAAACCAAGTAGAGAGGTCAATTATTAGACACACTAATTTCTTAGGGACAAAGACTTTCCAAAAGAGTTTGACATGGGTGATCCATAGTTGGTTGAGTATACATATGCACTTGTTCAAGAGATAGATCCTCTTCTTCCTAGTAAAAATTCACTTATAGATTTTCACATTTGCATTGATTTGAAAAGTCTATGCATCATAATATAATGCATAATAAAAAAATTTAGGCTATGAATGTTTTTACAATCTAAACGATACCAAGCATTATCCAATGGTCATTCCTAGCCGGGAAAGAAGTGAAGATGGTATGGGAGAAGTGGTTAAGTGCAAAAGACCAAATAGCATGGGTGAAGTGGAAGCAACATGAGTATCATAAATTAAGTGGGGAAGTTAGTGTATTGTTGATCACAATAATTAATTCTAACCTAAATAATGTTTATTAATTTATAAGAGATAACGAAACGTGGAGAGATCAAGAAGACATTTACAGAAAGGAAAGAGGAAGGTAATTATAGAGGAAAGAGTGGATTGACTTGACGTGAGAAATGTGTATATTGAATTGACTTGAAAGAAATCGGGCAAAATTTTCTTAAATAAAGAGAAAATCGGAGTATTCCTTTAGCCTCGATCTGTCTGTATTGATTTGACTTCGCCGAAAAAATCGGGCAATTACACAGAAGGAAATTGCAAGGCAATTACAGAGAAGGAGAAATGAGTGTATTGACTTGAATTGAAAGTAATCGGGTGAAACTCTGAGTTGGAAAGAGAGAAAAACTACCATATAAAACACTGCAGGGAAAACGAAAGATGGAGGGATCGGATAGGCAATTACACAGAAGGAAATCGCAAGGCAATTAATTACACAGAAGGAAATTGCAAGGCAATTACAGAGAAAGGAGTCTATTGACTTGACTTCAAAGTAACGAGGGGAAATTTTCTTGGACACGTGTATATATATATGCTCCTGGCATGGCATTCGCTGCAGACGACACACCAGAAGAGTCGTCGGCATTGACCTCTCTCATCGAAGATATTATTCGTATGAAAAACAGACCGGCGTATACCTTTGGTCATTGGAAGGTACCCTTTTACCGTGTCTTGGCAATCTCTCATTATTGCGCAGTTTCAATCTTTCTGGTAATTTTTTCACTGGAGGAATTCCACCCGAGTTTGGCCGGCTTAAAGTGTTGCGAGCACTTGACCTCAGCTACAATAGACTGAACGGTTCTATTCCAATCGAGTTGGGCTTGCTGCAGAAACTAGAGTACCTGTTTCTGGACTACAATGAATTCTCAGGCAAAGTACCACGTCAATTGGGTAATTTGACACAGCTTACACAACTCTCTATTTCTGGCCTTAATATTTCCGGTTCTATTCCTAATTTCATTGCCAATTTCACCAAGTTGACCTTCTTAGATGTCTCTTTCAATAACATCTCTAACATACCTGAAGACATTGCTAATTTGGCTAAGTTGACTTACTTAGATCTCTCTCAAAATAGATTTATTGGTAGCATTCCTAAAGCCATTTTCAATTTGACTAAGTTGTCGTTCTTAGATCTCTCTCAAAACAAACTCAGTGGCAACATCTCTAAAACCATTCTCAATTTGACTAAGTTGCGGTACTTAGATCTCTCTCAAAACAGACTCACTGGGAATATCCCTAAAGCCATTTTTAGTTTGACTCAATTAAGCGAACTATATCTTTATTCAAACATGCTCACCAGTACCATTTCTATAACCCATGCCAATTTGAGTAAATTGACTCGCCTATATTTGGCTAATAATAGGCTCACGGGTCGCATCCCTAAAGCCATTGAAAATTTAAAGAAGCTTGAATACCTATATCTTTCAAACAACAATTTCATAGGAACAATTCCAAGAGTCATAGGAAAACTTGATTCATTAGAGTTCTTATATTTAGATTCAAACAAATTCACTGGGAAAATCCCATATAGCATAGGTGAGTTAAAGGCTCTTAAGTATCTTAACATAGAGAATAATAGTTTTTATGGCAGTGTTCCTAATAATATTAATGGTTTGGTTTCACTTCAGTCTTTATCTCTATCAATAAACAACTTGGACGGACCTATTCCTACCATGTGCACCTACACTTCTTTATATTATTTCACAGCTCATTCTAACAACTTTTCTGGGACTCTATCCTCATCATTGGCCAATTGTACTATGCTTGTAGTATTAGATTTAAGGAATAATGGATTCACAGGGGAGCTTCCGTCATACCTTGCAAATTTTGTTGGGTTGGCAGTTTTAAACGTTGGTCACAATAATCTTCATGGTAGTATTCCTCAATGGATCACAAATCTCACCAACTTGTTTGTGTTGGATTTATCCAACAATAGATTCAATGGAAGAATACCATATGATCTTGAAAGACTCCATGGATTTAGAAGAAATTATTCGGATGGGTACATCCAGTACAATGCTAAAGTGGAAGAATACATAAAAGCGATAGAGTATAATCTATCATATGTCATGGGACCAAACACTATATTTGATTTGTCTAGCAATAATATTACTGGAGAAATCCCTGTAAGCATAGGGAGTATGAGCAGCTTGCGATTGCTAAATTTATCTGGAAACCAGTTAGAAGGAAAAATACCTACAAGTTTTAGTGAGATATCTACTTTGGAGCAGTTGGACTTGGCCAAAAATAAATTGAGTGGACCAATTCCTCAAGATCTCTCTAAACTATCATTTTTGGCTTATCTAAATGTTTCTTCTAATAACCTCTGCAGGCCAATCCCAACAGGGACACAATTTTCTACTTTTGACGAGCCTTCATTTCAAATGAATAAGTGCTTATGTGGGTTTCCTCTACCACCATGTGATAAAAAATATCAACCAAAGAAAACACCTGCTAGAAACAATGGAAATCAGAGTAATATTAAAAGAGGATGGTTGATCCATTTGGATGAAAAAATGTCTTTGATAGCATTGGCATTGGGATTGGGGATTGGATTTGGGGGAGTTGTTGCTATGTTCATTGCTTGGGACAAAGCAAGACACTGGCTAGTTGGTTTGTCTCCCAACAACACACAGAGACGCTTTTATGGTCTCTACCGATTCCCTACATAGTTCAATAATATTTGTACATATGACTCTTCATCTTAAAGTATGTAACACCACTTAATGGTATAGTGTTTGAATGATATGTCTTTCCATGTTAGTATATGCAATGTCGATGAATGGTATAGTGTTTGAATATATGGGTAAATTGCCTTTCTGAAAGAATGTCAAAATATAATTCAATTAATTTCTTTGAATTTTTGTTAATTATTATTATACAAATATATAGATGGAGTGAAGATTCAAACTCATTTTAACCTTATATTATCATATGTATTGAAGAATATTGTAATGATTAATAACAAATGTCAAATATGATTAGAGAACCTTGTAAAACCAGTGTATATATGTCTTAACTCTGGATCTATCAAGCACCGAGAGGGATCAAATCTGTTTTGAGGGAACAAAACTTAAGAATGGTTTTCACCTCAATGGATTCAATCCCTTTTGGCACTTGATACATATAGACTTAAGATGGATCTATGTTGGTTTAGAGTCAATAAACGATTGGATGTTGATTCACATCATCATAGGATATCCTTGTCATGCACACTCTCTCTATCAGTTACTCTTGGTTTATGAAAATGGTTTATGCCGATATCAACAAAAGAGCATAACTTAGTGATGTCTTACATTACATACACTATCTCAATGCTTTGATCAATAATGGGTGTTTTTCATTATCCAACTCGTTACCACAATCATTGTAGAATACATAATTTGTGAGTTGTAATGTATTTATGTTACATATATAATAATATGGGTTTTTCATTTTCCAACTCATCATGTATTCAACCATTAAGTTGCATATATAATTTTGTTTTTCATTTTCAACTTGTGACCTAATCCTTAGTCAAACATGTATTATGTAAACCATATAAATAATATACTACATGAATGAATTAAAACAAACTAAAGGAAAAATTAACTCTATTACAATTTTATGTGCAATAATATTACATCAAGACAACAATATGTGGAGACTTGATCTATTCTACTTACATGCTTGGGAATTATGAGAGCAAGTGATATTTGGTGAGGCAAGTATGTATATATATATATATAACATGAAAATATTTTTTAATATCAATAGTGGAATATATTTTTATTTTTATTTTTTATTATTTTTAAAAATGTCATTTATCAACTCCATTTTAAATAAAGAATTACATATCTCCTTTATTATAAAAATAAATCTTCTCAATACAAATATTTTATAATAAACCAACAAAATTTCACAATGAAACCACTAAATAATCCATATGCATAACAATTAATGTATCTCTTAAATCTTTGTAAGTTTCCCAATTGAATTGTTGTATTGAGGCATGATACTTCTATCAATAACTACTTATTCTTGTTGAAAAAGTTGATTGAATTGCATTTGAACAAGGGGGGTTGTTGAGCAACAAGTCCCTCCCAAGAAGGGAGATATTAGCACGTGTAATAGCTAGCAGTAACAATAGTACGTGTAAAGATTGACTTTGTTAATTTTAAACTGAGCATATGGCTCACTGTAAATAACTGCAAACAAATTGTACTAGTAAACTGAGCTATCTCTTTAAGATTTTGAGTGGATTAGTAGAATTGGAAAGCCACTTGTACTAGAGCTATCTGTTTTCATGAAGAGAAGATGAAAAATGAATGCTCTCACCTATCAGGATTAACTTTTTACTAAATATTGATAACCAGCTTGAAATCATGTAACTTATACCTCTTCTTATGAACTTCTGAACATGGTCCATGTGATATTTCAGAAGTTGACTTCAACTATCCTTGTTTAAATAATGGTGATCTAAGCCTCACATCTTCATGGAGTTTGTTGCATACTCGTCTTCGTGAATGTGAATAGCAAGTGCCTATCATACTCACACTTGCTCAAGCGAATGGAGGTATTGCTTATACCAATGTGAAGGGCGAGTGAAGCTTTGAGTTCATTCTAGTGAAATCAAATGGAAGTATCTCTAATATGAATTTGAAGGAGGGTCACATTTTATGTTCATTGTTGCGATTGTGAGGTGGAATTTTGGGCTCACCTTAGCGATTTTGAACATTCCTCCAAGCACAATAAGGCTAATCAAATAAGAAGCAATGTATCTTTCGTAATAGATGGAAACATATAAATTGGCTACAATGAAAATTCATCAAGTATAAATTGGCTCAATATAATCCATAGGATGTGTATGAAAACCAACAATGGGAGCACTGTACAACAATGCCTCTATTTGCATAGTCAATTTAGTTGATTTACCATTAACCTAGACAAGCAAAACACATATGCTCTTAGACCTAGGTAGGGACAGATGAAAATTCATTAAAAAAATAGCTAATTGTAAACTACTACAATACAATAAGAAGGAGACAAACCAAGATTAAATGTGCTCACTTGTCATAATAAAAAAATTATTTATTTTTATATAAATAAAAAATATCTCCAACACATATAACTGCATGTTTATTACATTTCCTAAAAATTTATTTTGAATATAAGTATTCTTCTAAATGTAACGACCCTTAAATAGATGTATAGGATTATTAATTATAATTAATTTAATAATCTAACTGTCCTAAAAGTTAGCTAAACAATAATTATTTCTTAAATAACATTAACTAATTAACTGTCCTAAAAGTTAGCTAAACAATAATTATTTCTTAAATAACATTAACTAATTAATTATTACTACTCATTTATTGTGATTGTCAAGGATTAATTAATTATTAATTGACCCATTAATTAATTGTCTAAGTAAAGAAATATAAGCTATAAATTATATTGTTAAATTGGCCACGATTCGAAGGGATAGGACATAAACATAGGATAAAATAATAAATAAAGGATATACAATAACCATGAAAGGATAAGATAAGGTAATAAATGGGTAGTAGGGAAGTAAATGAGGGGAAAGCCTGAAGGTGGAATATGGAGGGAAGGAGGTTTACGAGGGGATCATTCTACTGGAGATTGGGGATTGATTTTTGGGGCTCTCCTGGATTTGCAAGGAGGAGAGTGAGTTCTGGAGTCAGGAGGATCAATTCAGGGGCACCGATTTGCTGGAGGTTTAGGGCACGCGGGCCAAGATATCCATATGATATCCTCGAGCTAGGTAGTTGTCCTAGGCTATGTGGGAGGATAGTAGGTTTGGGCGCAGTTGGTCAAGGCATCAAGCGCAAAGAAGGAAGGCAACAAATGTAGCAATAATTAGCACTGGTAGAACCAGGTAATTTAAAATTGTGTATTTGTTTTATTTTGCTATAAATTTTATTATTGTTGATAAATCTCTATATGCTTAATGTGTTCAATTAAAGAAATTTTTGAATTTTACTTCTATGTTGTATAATTATTGGATGTTTAATTTATTTGGCTATTACATATGGTATCGGAGTGTCTTAGTTCGAAATCACCTATGGGCCAAGTTCTAAAACTCAAGCTCTAAATTCACTAACTCCTAAAACAAAACACGTAAATTTTAAAACAAATATAAAAAAAAAAATGCAAAATAGAGACATATTCCAAGTTATTTCAAATTTGTATGAATTAGTCCAAAAAGGAATTAAAAATGTCCATATATTGAAACATGAGACCATTCATCAAAGCATTATGAAGATCATATTTTTACCGACTAGATTACTTAGAGAAAATTTACTAACCATGATAAATTTATGAAAGAATTAGTTTGTTAAAGAACCAAATGCAAATTAGCAAGAGTCTAAATGCAAGGTTTAAACTTCAAACGCATGTGGTAAACCATTAGCAAGTGAAAAGATAAATCAACTATGTAAAGAAAGGAAGCAAATTGAAATTTCCTATGCAAATCAACTAGTTAAAGAACATAAAATAGAAAACCCATGCACACAAAGATTTAGGACATCTCTCCACATGTCAAACAAAACTCTCAGAGTTCTTAAATCTGTCAATGGTCGGAATGATTCACTTTCAATCTGGCTCTATTATCAATATACGAGGCAGGTTTCAATCTTGCGCCACCCGCCACATAGTAGGGATTTGAGATTGCTACATCAACAACACAAAAACCGTTCCATAGTTGATTGCTGGTTTAAGGAAAGAACAGTACACGCTCCATTCCCCAGGTACTAGTTACCTTGAGTCCCTAAACCCAATCTAAAATAAAAACAATCTAAACCCAATATATGTTGAATGATTGGTAATTTATGCTAATAACTACACACAGTAGGTACTAGTTGTCTGTAGCTGATTATTTATTATCATTATTAAAGAACTACACCAAGCATTCGTTTGTCACCATTTTTCAAACCAAAAAAACTTATTAGGACGTGGAACGAAGCCCATGTTAGAAAGGAATACAAAATTTTATGTTGCTAATGGCCTAACATAGGTACCATATTAAACCTATTACAATTAACAATAAATGAGCATACACACGTTATATTAGTAATTGTAATCCTCGAATTTGTAGCCATACAAATACCTGGTCTAAATTTGTTGCAACCTGATATCGCATGCAAGGATTCGGAAATGTTTCAGCTGGATTTGGTGTGCAAGGATTCACACAGGTATGAGAAACAAGGTGCTTCTCCATTATAGCCAGAGGATGAGAAAAGTTATTATGAGGGCAATCAAGCACCATGGAGCCAAAAAGGGACAGATCGTATAGATACCTACGAGAGTGCTTTTTTTCATCCATATATGCATCAGATTCAATATATGCGAGAATCCTGGTAGCAAGGCAGTCGCAACATTCATTTCTTCTAATAATAATAATAATAAACACTATAGTACTTGTCTGAGAATAACGAATTGCCCAACTGGTGGTCGCAGTTTCAAATCTCGCGAACAAAAAAAAAAAATAAATCCTTAACTACGAGAGCAAGTATTCTCCTCCCACTTTCCCATTACTGCATGAGCATAAAAGCAAAGGCAGAGACCATTTACAGACATTACAACTCATAATTCTATAACTATTTCCAATGAAAGCGTATTACCTCGAACCAAATTTTCAAGCAGAGTGCTGCATACAGAATGACCGCTACCGGTAATAGTCAGGGACATCGCTGTCAATGCCCACCTAATTGACCGTGAATCTGAGGCTATGTTTCTTCTTTGTCCCATGGGGCATGCAACACTCCGGATATCTTTCTTCTTCATGACCCTTCTTCCATGTCGAAATCACACCCACACCAACTTTCCCATGGCTGTAATTGTAATGCCTGAGTGGAGTGATTGGGTACCTCTTAACCGCTGGGAAGAAGCATGCCTCGTGTGGGTTTAACGCCTTTACCACAGTGCGTTTGAAGATTTGTTGAGGATATTTAGCAACGGAGAAAAGCAATGGAAAACTCTAGTGCACTGCCAATGCCAATCCCATTCCCTTACCAGAATCTCAACAACGTCGATGGAAAGAACAGAGGCCTTAAGAGAAGAGACATCCAAATTAGAGACAATACAAGCCGTTGACCAACGCCTGAAACCAAACACCTAACCACGAGGAGGAGAAGCCATAAGAGAAGGCCATGGCGCCCGACGGTGTAACCAGATACCTCGCAAGAAGAAACAATGAGGAAAAGAGGAATTAGGGTTAAGACGATAGAGGTTAGGATTAGATACAGGGGTGCTGGAGGAAGCAAGGCGGCACGTGGAATCCATGCGCGCCCGCACTTTTTTTAAATTATTTTGATTTTTTTATGTTTTTGTTTACTAATTTTTTTTTTTTTTTGTTGTGTGTTCGCTTATTTTTTTATTTATGTAAATAATTTAGTGTATATATATATATACACTAAATTATTTTTACACTTAAAATTATATATATATATAATTTAGGTCGCTAATTTAAACAAATTAAAGCGACTTAGGCTAAATTAGTGTAATACTAATTTTAAATTAATTGTTTTAGTTAGTGTAAAGTTAATTTACATTAAAGTTAATTAATGATGTTAGAGATTAGATTAAATTCGGGTTAGATTGGGTAAATTTGCTGGAGCAAACGAAGTTTAGAACCCGCGAATCCACCACTACCTAAGCCTTTACAAAACAACCAAACACCAAATTCAATTCATGCATGTACCTTGGAAAAAAAAATGTATGTGTGTTGACTAAGGCGATTGAAGCTTAGGATTAAGTTTAGTTTAGATTATTAGTTTTTAATAATCCATAATGTACTCATTAAAGTGGGCTAGCCAGTCGGGTTAACTGAAGGTACATAGCACCGGGTAAAACGCATCGGTAGTTGTGGACGATTATTCAGTTGCTGCAATTTAACCCTATTTAATCATTTAAGCACGGTAATTATATATCCTTACAGCAATTTTTTTAATTTGATTGCAAATGTTAAAAGTAAACATGTTAACGGATGCCTCGATAACGTAAGAAAGTTATGAACAATAAATCGTACCCATTGATTTTGGAGGATGACTAAGAATATGCTGCAAAGATCTCACCGACAGTCATCGATAAGGGTTTAAGGTTAAATAAGATTAAAAGATCATTAATTGTGCCCATTGGTTACGGTGCACGCTTCTTTGGCGAAATTAATAAACATAAGGTCAAGTCACTTTCAACTGCTGTGTTTAAAAGTTAAAAGGCTTAGACTAGGACAAGGAGTGGAGGCCACATATGCACCAGGAGAGTAAGCATAAGAAGTGGAGAGTATGGCACAAGGCTAGCATAGATACAGTAAGGCGGAACCAATAATTTTTTTCATAGGGACAAAGAAATCAAGCTTTAGATGCTTAATCCAACCCTAACCTAGCCAATCCCCTATCGGAGTAATGTCAAGCATGACAAGTAAAGAAAACTTACCAACCCCGTTTCTAAGTTTAGCACCACCTGAATCCTTGAACTCACCCCAACACCTTTGGGGTGATGCAGTTTAAGCATTACAGATGGTCGACTCCGGCTGAGTCATGTAAGGAGCATTGTCGCGAAGCATTGCTAAACACCGCTACCACCACCATCGCCTAATCCAGTCTTCCTCGATATCAAGGCCATGGAAGCCATCAACGACTTTGAAGGGGCTTGGCTAACGAGGGACTTATGGAACCCCACCGCCCGAACGTAATCCTAAGCGCCATGATTCATGGGGAGGACCTAAATCTCTAAGAAATCACACGAATCAGAAGATCAAACTTCCGAGTTTGAAATGCACGCGCTAAACGCCAAGGAGTCATGGTTGGAAGGAATGACAAGTTGTTTTGCCTTAAAGGAATATGCATTCAACTCAAAGGCAAAGATCACAAATTTCCAGTTAAGAGACAACGCCCTGAACTAGTGGGGCAACTTGGAAATACAATTGCACCTTACCCCACGTTGTCTTGGGAACTTTTGAGGAGAGGTTCAAGGAACATTCACCACTATACTACGAGAAACAAATGCAGGGGAATTTCATGCCTTAGTACAAAGAAACAATACCGTAGAAGAATATGAGATCAGGTTTATGGAACTGTCAAATATGTTTCAGATATGGATAATGACCAACGACAAAGAGCGCCTCATCTATGGATTAAACCCTAAGATAAGAGCTATGTTGTGGATGTGGAAACCATATTCAATAGCGAAGCAGTTGAAAATGCGCGTTACATGGAGGAACACATGAACTTAACTGGGGTACAAGATCGACATTTCCCGCACGCCTGATTCAGAGGGAAGGGCCCGTGGAAATTTCCTAGGGGAGGGGGATTAAGGCCACCACCATATGGTAACAAGTTCGTGCCAATGACAGTAGCTGCAAGGATTTCAACGGCAGCGAGTGAAACATCTCGTACATCACCAACGACACAGACAGGTCCACGACCATCTCGGGGAACAACCAGTAGGGGCAGAGGTTCCAAGGAAAGGAACTCATTACAAAGACAGACACATAATAGTGCATTGGTTCAATCTCGTGGTTACCCGCTGGTGGCGGAGGACCCCATTACCGCCGGGATCGCCCAAAGTTACAACTGCTGTTCGCGGCATAGAGAAGGAAAGGCACCAATGGGGAGAGAAGTAGCAACCGATTTATTAATAAATGGTTAATAATCGCCAGGTTCAACATCAATCCACGGTGGTGGAGCTACCGCACGCCAAATCATATCAATGTTAAGATTTTTTGTTCTCGTGTGACCGATAGTTTCATTTCACCATTTGCATCAGAAAAGAGTGGTTGGTACCTTTACTTGTTAACGGCGACTTTAAACAAGTCGATGGCTTCGGGAGAAATGCCGCAGTAATCTCAGCGCTTGATATCAGAGCAGTAGACCTCGGGAGTGTGTACTACTATGTTGAAGGTATATGTCACTTCCCTTGGGGCATATGACCCAATCATTGGAATGTATTGGTTAGCGTACTACTGCGCTTTCGTGATTGTTTCAAGAGGGTGTTTTGTGTCGATGATAAAGGAAGATCAGTAGAGATCCGTGGTGTATAGAGAAAGTGTTGTTACTTTATATCCACGGTGAAGGTTGCCGACTCTTGAGACAAGGTGTTGATTTGCCGTAGTGGAAGTAGTGAATGAAAGGAAGGACCCCTCATTAGATTAGCAATTGCATTGTCAATTTCAAGATGATTTTTCCTAACGAAGATTAGGGTTACCTCCTAAGAGGGGAGCTTGATTTTACCATCGAACTAAAACTCTAGCGCGTAACCACTTCGAAAACTCCAGATCGGATGACAGCAGCAGAACTTTGTGAGTTGCAAACGCAGCTTGAAAGAGTTACTCGAACTTAGGTCTGGATTAAGGGCCCGGTTTCACCCTTAAAAATTTGCACTTTTGTAAAGAAGAAGGATGGATCCTTACAACCGTGGATGGATCCTTACGATCGCGGTATAGACTACATGTGACTCTGAACTATGCCACAGCTGAAAATAGGTGCAACTGGCGCCTAAATAGATGACCTCTTCGATCTTATGAAAGGAGCAGCGGTATTCAAAGATCGATTTGCAATCAAAGTATCACCAGTTAAGGATTAAAGAAGGCAATATCCCAAACCGCCTTCAACCTCGGGTTTGACATTACGAGTTTGTTGTAGTACCTTCGAATTGACCAATACGCCAGCACGAGTTCGATGAGCCCCGAACGCACGATTCCGGAAGTACCTGGACTGTTTTGTACAAGTATTTTAGATGACATCCCCATCTATTCGGGAATGAAAGAGAACATGAGGAACACATACAAATAGTGTTGTCCTTCCTAAGAAAGAACAAATTGTATGAAATGCCGGGCGTTCCTTCTTCCGCAAAGAGATATACTATTTAGGTCATATCATTTCCGGCTAAGGAATCTCTCGCGGACCTGGTGCTGTAAAAGGCCATTGTGAGTGAAGGTCAAAATGCACATGAGGTGAGATTTTTCATGGGGCTAGCAGGTTATTGCTAGAGATTTGTAGAAGGATTCTCAAAATATGAAACCCATCACCACTTGCAAATGCAAGGTCGTATAAATGGACATCAAGAATGTGATAGTGCATTCATTGATTTTAAGAGGTTACTAACTAGTGTGTGCCAATTCTATGAGTGCCATATATGGAAAAAGGACTTCATGGTTTGCACGGATGCCTCAAAGAATTGGTTGGGTGTTGTGTTAATGCAAGATGGAGTAGTGATAGCCTATGTGTCAAGGGAGTTGAAGAAACATGAAGAAAGAGCACGCTGCACTATGATTTAGAGTTGGCATCGTAATGCTAGATCTGGAAACTTTGGAGGCACTATCTTGATGGTCCATTTTGAGCTCAAATGGACCATCAAAGTTTAAAACATCTCTTCACTCAAAGAGATCTGAATGCCAGCAAAGGTGATGGAGTGAGTTTATGAGTGAGCACGATTTGGGTATTTCGTACATCAAGGAAAGGAAAATGTGGCCCCAGATGCCTTGAGTAGAGACCATGTATCTTCCCCTTGCAACCTTAAAGGTCAATTTGAGGGAACATGTGTTGACACAATTCCCGTGGAGATAGTTGGTATTTAAAGGTGTTACTTCAAACCTCCGGCAGAGTAGGAGGTAGTTAGGTCCAAAGCATGAAGGATATAGTCTAGAAACGATCTGACCGCTATTTATCAAGGAAGGATGTACATCCATGAGAATGGGGTATTTGAAGCATCATACCAAAGGAAGCCCATAGAGCACTTTTTTGTGCGCATCTGGGTGTGAAGGATATGTACGCAGACATGAGGAAGTTTTTTTCTTCTGGGTAGGCATGAAGAGTTTTGTAGTCCATTTCGTCGCCAAAATGCCTAGAGTGTCAACAAGTGAAAGCCGACCACCATCAATTCTAAGCAGCTCACATGATGTCCTATGTCCAAGTGGGAAGTCATCTCTATGGATTTTGTTAGAAGGTTTCAGCCACATCTCATACACAATGTCATTCTCTGTGATAGTGGATAAGCAATCCAAGAGTGCCTATTTTATTCCTCGTTAGAGACAATTACCATGTCACCGATGTATAATGCGGTTTGTGTTTGCGGCTATCCGTTTGCATTGTATACCTAAGAAGATCATTTCGATAGGGACTCCATATTCACTTCTAGGTTTTGGACAAGTTTGACAAATAAAGTGTTGGGGGACTCAATTGAACTTAAGCATAGCTTATCATCCTCAAAACAGATAAAAACTGGAGAGTAAATCAGTCATGGAAATATTACGTTTAGGGATGTATGTAATGGATAATCAAACTCAGTTGGAGGCGCCCACCTTGGTAGAGTTTCCATTTGCCATTAACAATTATCATAGCTCCATCGAATGCCACCCTATGAAGCTTTGTATGGGAGGCCATGCGTAACACCATTGAGTTGGGATAGATTAGAAGACCTAGTAACAGTTGGGCCATAATCGATTCAAGAAATGGAGGAACAGTGATTCACATTAGGCGAGACTAAAGGAAGCACAAGATAAAAAAAGCTATGTGATGCACAAAGGATCAATCAAGTTATGAAGTGGGAGACCGTGTTTTCATTCGCGTATCAGCCTAATAAGAGTACCATATGGTTCCAGAAGGGGACAAAATTGTCACCTTGGTTTATAGGACTATTCAAGATCCAAGAGAAAAATTGGACCAAGCATATCGCTCCTCGCATCGCCACCCCATATAATTTTACAAAACTCAGCAATGTATTTCATGTATCCGCTTTACGTCATTATGTTGTCATGAATCACATAAACTAAATTGGAAGGAATTCGCGCATTCTATCGGAAATCCTCACGGTGAAACTCAAGACGACATATTGGATCAGAGTTCACGTTTCAGAACCGCCCTGGCAGACTGCCATGTCCAAGTGGGGACAAGTATAGTCCAAAGATCTGCTACTTCAAGATCGCTGAGACACTACGACGAGACTATCCTCACTATTTGACCACCTCTAAATATTGCTCGGCTGCGGGTGTATGTAACACCACCTTTTGACTTAGATAGGTCCGGATTACACTGAGCCTATATAATTTTATTTTCTAGTCACAAGTGAAACTATTAAGGATACACTTAAACTCTTTAAAAATATGAACTTTTATGAATGTTTAAATATTATTGATGATGATGTATATTATGATCTACTACTGAATGTAAATTTTATGAATGCTTAAATGTTATTGATGATGATGTATATGATGTGATCTACTACGAATGTAAATTTTATGAATGTTTAAATGTTATTGATGATGATGTATATGATGTGACACATTGTGGAGAATGAAGAATTCTATGAATGTTTAAAATACTATTAGATGATGTTGATATGATGCAATCTATTTTGGGTAAATGATAATCTTTATGAATAGATGGCTCTAAATTGAATTACTTAGATATTATGAGATTCATTTCTAATTGGAAACTTTGATGCTAATGTATCGGCACGTGGATACCAAATTGAATGATGATAGCATGCAATTACATGATGATAATGCATAGAAATGTATGAGTTTGTGTTACGCATCAATCAGAGGTTATGGGCTATGAACAGCTTCGCCAAAATGTTGATAAAGATGATGAAAGTGGATATTATGACCACTAGCCATGAAACAATATGGTATGAATATTGTATGTGAAGTTATATTGGTTTGATGCATTGCTATGATATGTAAACCAGTGCAGGATTTCAGGTGATGACACTACCCAAAACCAAATAAACGGTGGGAAATGCCTCCACCATTCCTAACAGGACTAGGGTCCACTTTGTATTCCATTATAGGGTGTGGACCCTAGTCCCGTTAGGAAGGGTGGAGGCATTTCAATCGTAGACCTTATCAGGGTGTGGACCCTAGTCCTATAAAGAGGGGTGGAGGCATTTCAATCGCGTGTATCCTCTGAAACCCAAAGTCATGGGAGGATGACGTTAGATCATGCTCCCCTAGACGCAGGATGATGACTTTCAGATGCATGTTAGGGAGGCTTGGTCGAGATAGCAACACTCCGCCACAGGTTTATTTGGAGTTAATAATATAAAGATGCTCCAAGATAGTTTAGCAAAGGAAGGATAGGAATGGAGATATGAAAGTTAAGGAGGAAGGATGAGCAGTAATAGTTGAGACGGTATGGAGATCCGGCCTTGCAGGAATTTAACGTTTTCCTTCAAAAAAAAAGAGAAATGTGTATATAAGGAATATTCATTATTACGTAACTAAACCACGCTTGTTTAAAACAAAAACTAAGTTGAACCGATAATTGTAATTAAAGGATTTCTCAAACCACTGATTGGTTTGTTGTCTTTTATAAAAGACTAGTCTTGGCTTCCATCAGATTGGATGCATACATAAATTACTAATTGATGATAGTTTTGATTATTAGTACACAGCACTCCAGATTTGTATGTACTAGCCACACATGCATTTCTTGTACATATACAATTAGCATGTATGAGTTTTCTTGACTTACTTAATCGAGCAATGCTCTGCTACTTGTTATGAATGTGTGAACTATGTTTCTTTGCCTTTGTAACCATAAGATACCTTTTAACTGACCTAAGTTTCCCAAGGTAAGGTATGTAACAACCTTGTTTAAATAGATGTATAGGATTATTAATTATAATTAATTTAATAATCTAACCGCCCTAAAAGTTAGCTAAACAATAATTATTTCTAATAACATTAACTAATTAATTATTATTAATTACTTGATTCATGATTCATGATTGTCAAGGATTAATTAATTGTTTAATTAATTCATTAATAATTGGCAAAGAAATAAGGGGTTAGTAACTATATTGTTAAATTAAGCTTACGTATTCTGGAAGGGATAAGACATTAAATACAGTGATAAAATAATAAATAAAGGATAAGGTGCATTAACTACAAAAGGATAAGATAAGGTAATAAATGGGTAGTAGGGAAGTAAATGAGGGGGGAAGTCGATGAAGGAGAGCCATGGTGTTGAGGCCACGAGGGGATCATTTTACCAGAGATTGGAGATGATTCTTGGGGGCCTTGGATTTGGCAGAGAGCTGGAGTTTTGAGTCGGATTGACTGCAAGACGCACCGTTTGTCGGAGGTTTTGCGACGGGGCCAGGATATCCATATATGATATCCCCGGAGCCAGGGTAGTTGTCCTAGCCATGTGGAGGATAAAACAGGTTTGGCAGTGCTGGTCAATGCATCAAGCAAATGGCAGGAAGGGAAGGCAATAAAGGTACAACAAGGTGAATTAGCATCAGAACTACGTAATTTAAATTGTGTATTTGTTTTATTTTCATATAAAATTTTATTATTGTTGATAAATTTATATGCTAATGTGCTCAAAATAAGGAATATAAATTTATCAATATGTTGTAGAATTAATGGACGCGACCATTTTGGCTATTACACTAACCCCACCAGCGGTTAACCCTGTATTGTATTACAATATATATATATATATATATATATATATATATATATATATATATAATTATTCATTATGTTTCCACAATGGGAGTGCTAATTAGCATAGTCCGTTTGAGGGGTCCTAAATCCCTTTTAACTCAACATCATGAACCAAACCCACCACCGAGGCCCAATTAGACTCTGCAGCATTTTATGGTGGAATGGTTCTCCAGATATTGCGATCCGGCCAATTAATCGATGGTCTTTACATTTTCTTGCGAAAGTTTCTCCTTCAGTTCAGACGTTCTTTTTTGTATTTTCTCTTAGGTGGGACTGATATAAGATGAAAGTCGGTATAAACCAACTAGGTCAAAAAAAAGGGAACAGGTTTTAACTACTGGAGAAGAGGTTGAGCTTGGGATAACCTTTTACTCAAGCATGCAGACATCGATTGTCTACCACATGCCTAGTACTAATACGTTAACCGTGTGAGTATTGCAATTTCTGACTGAGATACAAATTATCAGAAGAAAACATGCATGTGATAAATAATGGCAAGTAAAATGATTCACTTAACTCTAATCATCCATCACATAATAACACAAAGATTTATTTTCATCATTAAAGAAAGCACTATAAAACATTGCATCAGATAACTTATAAATAGATTTAATAGCTCTTACTTGTTACTGCATCCATTCATGAGACAAAATAGGAAATAGTTATTCTCCACATCCAATCATACACGCATTTGATGAAAAACACAACTTGTCTCTAGTCCATAAGGACTTCTCCATTAAAGGCAGCTCCAAAATAGTTCTTAACAAAACCAAAATGAGAGTTTCTTGCAACAACCATCGACCCTTGACTAATTGGTCAATGCTCTTATTTATGACATAAAATTAACTAAAGATAACAACTAACGTGCAGATAAACAAAAAAAAAAAAAAAATCCACGTGACGTTCTCTCTTATGAGTTTTTCTAAGAGTCATCTCAAGATATCACTTAAGAGGGTGACTCTTCTCGTACTCCGACCACTTGATGAATAGATCTTCGTAAGTGTTGGCGTATGGGAATCTATGTTGTTCCAATGGGGCCAAGTGAATATCTCTTATCTCTATCGCATGTGTCTGATACTTGACTATATTGGCACTCAACTGTTGCAGTATGGCCCGAGATTTGATCGAGTGTTCCATAAATTGTCGCACCTGACCTGGTGTCGTGTCTGTCACCTTTTCTATTTCTTTTGCGCATGATGAATCTTTCTCGGTGTGAGATTTGACTATGTCGTGCAAGTCAACAAAGTCATTGGGTGTGCCAAACTCGAGGAGTTCGATGTCTTTCATCACCCGATTGATCTTGATCTAGTTTTTCTCTCACTTGGCCCATTTCTCTTGGATTTCTCGGTGAGGTTCCCGAGACATTTTTGCCCAATACTTGGTCTATTTCTTTATTCGATCAAGGCTGCTTTCTTTTAACACCCGAATGTTGTGTTATTCTTCGTCTTGACCCTATTGGACTACACCGATGTATTCGACCCTCTCCACGGTCTGTTGTTCTTTCTCGTACCATCGCTCCATATCTTTGCATGTTGCAAGTGCCATGAGGGTGTCTTCCTGAAGCTCGGCTATCCTTGCAATGAATAGGTGTCGTTCATCTATAAACTTGTTGTAGGCCTCCTTGAATTCATTCCTTAGGTACACCACGACTTATGTGGTGTCCTGATAGTATTTCGCCAAGTGGCACAAGTGTTCCAATTCCTTCAGGGCAATGGCCATCTCCTCTTCATCTCTTTTAGCTCTGTCCAGGGTGGCATCTGTAATTGCCATCCCTGCACCGATGAGTTCAGATGTCTTAGCATGCTCTGTGTTGATCAGATGTTCCTCTGTAGTGATGAGGATGGAGTGATCTAAAGTGATCCTCCCCTTCTTGGTGGTCCTCTGGATGATATCCTTCCTTTTCTGATCATAATCTATGACATGTATGTCGGCTACTTCGTCCATGGGTTCGGGGATTTTCTGATCTCCCCAGGTGAGTGTATTTCCCAGACTTCCATTGGTATAGACTTGTTCAATACTGGGTATAGACTTGAATTGATTAACTTCGGGAAGATGCCATTGGATTAACTTCGATGCAGCGTCATTCTGATTCTGAAAGCAAATTCATGTTATCATCAATGGAGGCCCACAAGAGAAGGGACCTTGATGCTCTCTTATCATTCAAAAATTCCATCACAAGCGATCCCCTTGGCATCTTCTCCAACTAGACGGTGGAAAACTCGGAGAATATATGCTCCTGGTATGGCATTCGTTGCAGACGACACACCAGAAGAGTGGTCGGCATTGACCTCTCTTATCGAAGATCTTATTCGGATGGAAAACTGGTCATGATAGAGGGTTGGTCGTTGATAGTTTTATTTGGATGGAAAACTGGTAGGCCTAGACCATTGGTCGTTGGAAGGTACCCTTTTACCGTGTCTTGGCAATCTCTCATTATTGCACAGTTTCAATCTTTCTGGTAATTTTTTAACTGGAGGAATTCCACCCGAGTTTGGTCGGCTTAAAGTGTTGTGAGAAATTGACCTCAGCTACAATTTAATGAACGATTCTATTCCAATCGAGTTGGGCTTGTTGCAGAAACTAGAGCACCTGGTTCTAGACAACAATGAATTCTCAGGCAAAGTACCATATCAATTGGGTAATTTGACACAGCTTACACAACTCTGTATTTCTCTCTTTATTATTTCCGCCTCTATTCCTAAATTCATTACCAAGTTGACCAAGTTGACCTACTTAGATGTCTCTCTCAACAACATCACTAATATACATGAAGACATTGTTAATTTGGCTAATTTGACCTACTTAGATCTCTCTGGAAATAGATTTACTAGTAGCATTCCTAAAACCATTTTCAATTTGACCAAGTTGTCATTCTTAGATCTCTCTCAAAATAGATTTTCTAGTAACATTCCTAAATCCATTTTCAATCTTGCCAAGTTGAATTACTTAGATCTCTCTCAAAACAAACTCAGTGGCAACATCTCTAAAGCCATTCTCAATTTGATTAAGTTGTGGTACCTAGATCTCTCTCAAAACGAACTCACTGGCAACATCCCTAAATCCATTTTCAGTTTGACTCAATTAAGTAAACTATATCTTTATTCAAACATGCTCACTGGTAACACTTCTATAACCCATGTCAGTTTGAGTAAATTGACTTACCTATATTTGGATGATAATAGGCTCACGGGTCGCATCCTTAAAGCCATTGAAAATTTAAAGAAGCTCGAATTCCTATATCTATCAAACAACAATTTCTTAGGGACAATTCCAAGAGCCATAGGAAAACTTCATTCATTAGAGTACTTATGTTTAGATTCAAACAAATTCACTGGGAAAACCCCATATAGCATATGTCACTTAAAGGCTCTTATGACAATAAACATAGAGAATAATAGTTTTTTTGACAGTATTCCTAATAATATTAATAGTTTGATTTCACTTCAGTATTTATCTCTATCAATAAACAACTTGGACGGACCTATTCCTACCATGTGCACCTACACTTCTTTACTTGTTTTCACAGCTCATTCTAACAACTTTTCTAGGATTCTATCTTCATCATTGGCCAACTGTACTATGCTTGAAGTATTAGATTTAAGGGATAATGGATTCACAGGTGAGCTTCCTTCATATCTTGCAAATTTTGTTGGGTTGGGAGTTTTAAACGTTGGTCACAATAATCTTCATGGTAGTATTCTTCAATGGATCACAAATCTAACCAACTTGTTTGTGTTGGATTTATCCAACAATAGATTTAGTGGAAAAATACCATATGATCTTGAAAGACTCCATGGATTTAGAAGAAATTATTCTGATGTGTACATTGAGTATAGATATAAAATGGAAGAATACATCAAAGGGATAGAGTATAATCTATCATATGTCATGGGAACAAACACTATATTTGATTTGTCTAGCAATAATCTTACTGGAGAAATCCGAGAGTATGAGAATCTTGCGATTACTAAATTTATCTGGAAACCAGTTAGAAGGAAAAATACCTACAAGTTTTAGTGAGATGTCTACTTTGGAGCAGTTGGACTTGGCCAAAAATAATTTGAGTGGAACAATTCCTCAAGAGATCTCTAAATTATCATTTTTGGCTTATCTAAATGTTTCATCTAATAACCTTTGTGGGCCAATCCCAATAGAGACACAATTTCACACTTTTAATGAGTCTTCTTTTCATATGAATATGTGCTTATGTGGCTTTCCTCTACAACCATGCCATCGAAAAGATAAGCCAAAGAAAACCCCTACTGGAGGCAATGGAAATGACAGTAATATTAAAAGAGGATGGTTGAGCCGTGTAGATGAAAAAGTGTCTTTGATAACATTGGCAGTGGGAGCGGGGATTGGATTTGGGGGAGTTGTTGCTATGTTCATTGCTTGGGACAAAGCAAAGCGTTGGGTAGTTGGTTGTCCTCACAACAACACAAAAAGACCCTTTTATGGTCTCTATAGATTCCCTACATAGCTCAATAACACTTATCCATATGCCTCACTATCTTATTGTATGTAACATGATTTAATGGTATAGAATTTGAATGTCATTTGTCCATATGCATGCCTTGGTAATGCCACTGAATTGTATAATGTTTAAATGTTGGTAAATTACCTTTGCGTAACAATGTAAAATATAATTCAAATTATTTCTTTGAATTTTTGTTAATTATTAATATATAAATATATAGATAGAGTGAAGATTTAGACTCATTTAAACCTTATATTATCATATTTTTTGAATTCTTTTTACTATTGAAGAACCTTGAAATGATTAATTTAATAAATGTGAAATATGAATGGAGAACCTTGTGAAACCAATTAAGATCCATCTTAACTATGGATCTAGAAGTGTCAAGAGGGATCAAATCCATTTTGAGGGAACAAAAATTGAGGACGGTTTGCAACTCAACAGATTTGATCCCTTTTGGAAGTTGATAGATCTAGAGTTAGGATGGATCTATGCTGGGTTGAGTCCATAGATGATTGGATGTCAATTCATGTCATCCCAACATGAGTGCTCTCTTTGTCTAATGCTGTTGGTTTATGTAAACAATGAAGAACATAACCTAGTGATGTCTCATATTACATACAATGTTTCAATGCTTTGATTAATAATGGGTGTTTTATTTTTCCAAATCATTACCATAATGGTTGTAGAACATGTAATTTGTGAGTTATAATATATTTATGTTGCATATATATAACAATGTCGTTTTTTTCATTTTCCAAATCATAATGTATTCAACCATTAAGTTGCATAGTTTCATATATAATTTTGGTTTTTCATTTTAGATCTCATGACCTCAACCTTAGTCAAACATGTATTATGTAGACCATATAAATAATATTCTATATAAATGAATCAAAACAAATCACAAAATTGTTCTAAAGGAAAAGTTAATTCTATTACAACTTTAAGTGCAATAATATTACACCAAGACAATAAGTGGAGATTCCCTTGAGATTAATGTAATCTACTCACATGTTGGTTCGGGAACTAGAGCAAGTGATATTTGTTGGGGTAGGGTATTTATATCTATAGTGAACATAATGTGTGTGAGCTAACGAAACACTTTTTTTGTTGTTAATATTTTATTATTTTTAGAAAATATCATGTCAACCCTACTTTGAACATAGAATTACAAATTTCATTCATACAAGGTTGTAAAAAAAGTCTCTCAATACAAGTATTTTCTAATAAACTAATGGAATTGAATGATAATGAAATCACTAGATAATGCATATACATAACAACTCTTAAGTCTTGATAAGTTCCCCAAGTTTATTCATTGTATTTAGGTATAAGACTTACTATCAATAACTAGTCAATATTGTTGAAAATGTTTTAAATTGTATTTAAAAATAAGGAGATGGATTTAGCTTAATAAGTTTATATCATTAAATATGCATTAGTATTATTATGTAAAGACATATTAGTATATATAGAGAATTAAGAAACTAAAATAAATCTAATCATTAATAATATTATTTATCTAATTAAATATATATATATTGATGAAATTTAAAGATTAAAATAAAAATTAATATTAATAATCATACAACTAAATATGGCCCATCTAAAAACTAATAAAAAATTAAAATATAGTTTATATATTAATTTTATTTTGATATTTTCCTTGAATTAAGTCTCAATTAGCAAATGATATAAGTTTCATTTTGTTGAGTTGTTTATGTCAATATATTTGTAATGAAATTAAGTTATACAAGTTGATTAACATAATCTTATAAGTAAATTAGTAAATGATATAAGTTTCATTCTGTTGAGTTGTTTATGTCAATATATTTGCAATGAAATTAAGTCATACAAGTTAATTAACATGATCTTATAAGTAATGAAAAATTTATCATTTTTAATAGCAATATTAATAAATGAAGTTTTAGTTGATTTATTGATTTAAAAGTAGAAATAAATTATCTTTATTTCTACATTTATAGTTTTAAAGTTTGGATAAAAATATAATTAAAAAGAATTTATCATGATTCAAATTAAGTTTTATCTTAAATTAATTTAAGTGAGTTGTGTTCAAAATATAGTAAATTATGAAGTAGAAAAATAATTTAGTTATACATTATGAAAGTGATAGTACCAAAAAAATTTCAAATTACTAAGCTTTATTCTTTTTTAAGGATTGGATAATTGACTTCAATTATATTAAATTATGAAGTAGATAAATTATTTACTTGTATATACATTATGAAAGTAATAGTATAAAAAAAAAATTAAATTACCTATCTTCATTCTTTTCTAAGGATTGGATAATTGACTTCACACATAGGGCTAGACCATTATTTAAAATGTTTGACTATCTTCAAGCCTTCCAATCCATTGTAATGTAATACTCTAATTTACTCAATCAAATCCATCCACGCACTTTGAAATTAGCCCAAAGAAGTATTGAATTTTATTTATTTAAGCATACAAAAATGTTGATGATACTTAACATGAGAATAATATACATTAGTAGTTGTGATCACCTTAACATAGATTTTGTACTAATTCAAAACATATAAGGTCTTGATGATCCATTTCATTATTGTCTACTCAAGTATTTGAATTGGACTATTTTCCAAAGATCTTGAGAGGAGGCTTGAAATATAAAGACATTATTTATAAATTTTAAAAATAGTCCTAGTTGGATCTAGATTTAGCTCATGTTTTCTAGCCACTCTTATAGTGGATTGGGCTTTTCTTCATAACATATCATTTTAGCACATTGTATGTTGGATCATGGTGCCATTAAAATGTGTATTAGCACTCTAGTGCATCATATAAGACTTATGGTGATCTTATCTTATGGTGAGAAATGAATTGTTTGTAAAATGGGATAACTAATTAGTTGAATATCTTCTTAGGATGCATAGATCATATTTTTAATTTAGAAGATAGTTGAGACATGTGTTGCAATAACATAATGTGTTGGGTACTTGTACAAAATCGTGTTTCATGGATCAATATAACCCAAATTCTTCAAATTTGACACTATTAATAATTAGGGACATTCTTGTATTGGAAAAGAGTTTCAATGGGGTTAAAATCAAAACACTCATAATATGTGATGTGTGCATATTTTACTTTTATGAATGGGACATAAGTTTTGCTATTTTTTCACTCTTTTAAAATATTATAAAAGAAATAGAATTATCATCCTCTATCTTTAAATATTGCTTTGTAGATTATTAAAAAGCTCATTCACTCCATTTCTATTCAATATCCAATTAGATAAATACCCAAAAAATGTAAATTTTATGCATGATTAAATCCTTCACACTAATTGTGGACTAGACCATAAAACCCATGAAAAATTAATCACTACTATGACGTGCCTTTCAAAATCACAAACATAATACCAGAATTCATCACATTAAAGTATTAGAAAGCACACATATTAAGTTAAATGGGCTATGGAATATGGTTGTTAATAGAGCACTAACCACACATCCATAACCATTCTACTCACATTCCACCCTCAAGATGGGGCTATAAGATAATATAGGTAGTTGTTATATGTGATACCATTCAAAATTGCCAAAACATTATGTATAAAGACACTAAATTAGTCAAAGCCTACCATATTATTTGAAATTCTACCACATTTTATTTCAAATGGTTATAGCAACAACACACAAGGTATTAAAAAACTTATGAAGCATTGTAAAAATAAAAATATCATAGAATCATGTTCGAAATGCATGCTATTAAATGGTGCTTATAACACATTATCTCATTTCAACAACAAATATAGTTGATTAAGAAGAGAAAAGGATTCTTCCTAATCAAATACATTATAACCAAAATATATTTGAAATCAACCTGTAAACACTGAAGAGTATATTTACTCAATGTTGTAGATTATGGATTTCACATCCTTGCACTCAAAGAATAAAGATAACCCTTGGGCCTCCTAACATAGTAGGATGGATTATTGGAATTAGAGTTTCCCCATTATTTATCCCTTTGTCTGAGTCTATATTTATGAATGTGTTTACCCCATTTGATGTCTAGATCTAGATAAGACCCCTTTGTTATTTTCTTAGGTCATAATTATTTGGTCTTCTTTACTCCTTGGTGGGTTTATTAGCTAGAAATTCTCCTTCTCTTAGATCAACTCTGACATTCATATTTAATTTTTTCTTCTTGGGTTATTTAGATATGCATTCTTAAGATTCTCAACACTCAGATAGCCATTTTGGGTCCACAAAACCATTGAAAAGATCAAAATTGCTTTCCCCTCTCCCTCTTTCTCTTTGGTGCCCCATCCAAGGGTTGTAAGTGTAGATACACACTTGTCTCCCATGGATAGTTGGATTAGAGGGATTTTTTTTCAGTTATGAAACCCATCAGTACTACACTTGGGGTCAATATCTGATGTTTGATTTAATGTTTTCTTAAGAAAAAAAACATTTTTAATGTCTTAAATTAGTGAAAATGGGTGAAATTTGTTTTCTCGCCCTCGACAAACATCACTTAACCGATAATAGAGTAATAATGCTAGTTAAGTGATATTTTATACATCTATTAATCAATGTTAAGTGTCCATAATCATTAATTCACTCTACCAATATATGCAATATTGATTATACATTGATTAATCAACACTTGCAAGAAATGTTTTGGGTTGATGAGTGTTTTATACTTTCAACATATTTGTTTATAAAGTTTGTTCTCTTTAGAAAAAAATATAAGGTTTATATTGGGTACGACTTTATATTTTTCTTGAAATATTGTTCTCTTCTTATTATAAAATCTATTTTTTGTTAATGAAGTTCTCTGAAAAATAAGTATCATTTTTCCAACCTTCCTTGCCATGAAAAAACCCAAAAATTTCTAAATTAAAGTTCATCAACTAAGTCTTTTGAATTTCTCATTGAAGAAATTTTAAACTTCCATCCAAGTAGTAAGTCCACTTTGTGCCCAGATGAAAGTTAAAATTTACCGTGATACACTTTATGCATAGAAGGTCACTTCGAAATTCCGTTCACAAAAATTTAAAAAACACTGATTGTGGCACAAATACAAGTGAAAATTTTCTCTGATGTTTGATGTTTCAAAACTAAAAATTGTCTCTGATCATCGAAGTGTAACTCAAACTTTACCGCATTAAAATTTCTAAAACGCACCAATGGAAATTTTAAAATTTCTTCTATGCGTGTTTATCAGGATGAAATTAATTTTTTTTGAAATATTGCTCTAATGAAAAGTATGTTATTGCTCCAATAAAATTGTAAAGTTATCCCAAAAAAAAAAATGTTGAATCAACCTCGAAACACTTTGCTACATTTTTTAACTTTCCAAATTGGAGTGAAAATGAACTTTGGATACAAGCTATAATGATTTTTTACCATTGATGTGAAAGGTAAAGTTTTCTTTGATCATTAGGGACCATCAAGTTTTTTGAATAACACGTCTCTTAA
>SNQJ01S0023278.1:1986-13736 GCA_010110895.2 Picea sitchensis | reverse complement strand
CATAGAAGGCCAAAGTCAAAATAGAATTTGTACCTACATTATACATGGACTCTTATATGATGTATATAATATGTACTACCAACTCTTTTCTTGGGTTGAGATGGAATTGGCTTATGGCATAGACACATGTGCATGTCTATTTCCAGGTAGTGTGGGAAAACAATTTCAAAAGAAATTATGCTCAATTATGTGACCACTTCCTTGCACCATTGCATAGACTCATCTTCTACAAAGAATAACCTAGACTTAGTAAGGGGGAAATGAGATTGATTAAAACCATAGGAAGTTGATATATGCAAGAAGACTACACTTATTTAAGTATCTATGGTGTATGTACTCCTCCACATTTTTTTCCCAAATTTGTGCATAATTTACTGATATTAGGTGAAATATATTACCAAACAATTCTATAAGGATTTAATACATCATTGGCTAAGGATGAAAGAAATAAAACCTTTACCGCATAAAATATGTATATTTGTCATTATAGTATACTAAATTCCAATAAAGCAAGGCAGGAGGAAAATATTATGTTGAAATACAGGTTTGATCAAGGTCAATTTAGAAGACATGACCCCTTGGGCCTTGTATCCAAACATAGTGTAATGGTTTACATCACTTGGCCACATGGACCTTGCAAGCCAATTCCTCCAAAGTTTCCACCTAGAAAGTACTAAGTTAGATGACAATTAATTATACATGACCCATTTCAAATCAAACTAGAAAAATGTTTTTATTTGGAACCGATAGTATTCTTGATTGTGATCAGGGAGCTCATTTTATCAGTAATGTTAGCACTGAGAGTCACCCTTAGATTGCGGGAGGATAAGCCCAGTACCCATCAGATTTTTTGGTGGATGTTGGTTTTATATGAGTGGAGGTCAATGGAAAAAAACTCGATATATGAATGATGTTCAACACGGAACTAGACAAGAAATGCACAGGGAAGTGAGGGCCACATTAACTTCAGTTAGTGAATTGAGTTTAATTGTGAGCAGAGGGAAGACTTAGTGAGAAAGGTGAACAAGAATTCTATGAGCATCATGGCTTTCAAGAAGCTTGGAGAAGAAAAACTCAGACTCAAGATCACTCTTGAGCTCAAGCTTCAGACAATGAAATATGTCCAAACAACACAGTCACAACAACACAATGATCAAACCTACATCAAAATGTAGCTACAACAACTCAACTCAATCTTCCATGCTCAAGCCATTCAGTGTAAGAGGAAGAAAGATAACAAGGGAGCTTACTAAAACTGGTCACTGTACAACTGTAATCAAACCTGCATTACAACATCATAACAACCCTTGATTGGATCCTCCATGCCTGAGTGTTTTAGCACAATTTTTACAGAGAGATGAAAAGAAGCTGATTTCTATTAACATGAAAGTCTCAAATTTGATACATAACTAGAGAATAGTTCTGGCATCAAAACATTACAAAATAGGGAGCTCTGCTCAACCAGTTGACGACCTTAACAAAATATCAAAACTGTCTATTTATACTCAGATTAGTCCCTGACTATCAGGAGTGTGATCCCATCACTACATTCAAAGCATTGCGTCCGAGCAGTCTTCTGTCAGACTGTGCATGTATCCCTCTGTCAGACGTGAGCTCAGATCGGCATGGGTCTGTAGGAAAATCTATCCATAAGGTTACCACAACTAACAGTTCAGTCCCCATGGCTGGGACTTCCATGCCTTTTATTTATGGATTGAGGCTAGGTTTCAACTACCAAAACCATTTTCATTAACTGCCTATTCTCGGGATCGAAACATGACCTAATGCCCAGGGGGCGGCCACATGTTTCTCTCGGATAGGACGCTATATAAGCACGTGATTGCGGGGCTTCTCAAAGGTGGTTTGGGTTCACACCGCTTTTGAGCCTGCAATCCACCACATTTTTCCACGTATTACATTTTCTAACTCATGGTTTCAATTGCGGGACTGCTCAAGAAAATTATAGCCCGAGCATGTTGCGTCCCCAAAATGGACTGTGGTCGTAGATCTAGTCTCGATCTGAGATCTGAGCACACCTTCTAGATTTAGTGCTACTACCAAGATTAACCACCCGCCAACTTTAGAATCCACCAAACTATGCCATGGGGGAGGGGGACGCTACTTTTGACGTTGAACAATAGCACCTCCTAGAGGATGACCTGTCACTATTATCCTAACCTGTCATGAAAGAGAATTGACATGTGTCACTAAGAAAGAAGCAAATGATATGCCCATGACTGCTTAGACTGAGTGCCATGTGTCACTTCTGAATAGGTGCCTGGTGTCACGACCAATGACTACGCCACATGTCCATACTGATGACTGCCACATATCCTCTTAAATCGATGGCTGAGATCTCCTTTGGGTCTCCGGGCTCTGAGAAAATCAACACTCAAACTTGTTTTTCCCTCGAAGAAAAAACATCTAGAGTTAAGGATTTGACGATGCATGGCCTCCAGAGATAGACGGTTTAGATCCCTTCGTGGCTCCAAACTTCGAGAAAATCAAATCTCAAACCTCGCTTGCCTTCAATGCTTTTACCTGGAGCTGGAGATCTATTGACACATGCCCTCTTGAATAAACGACTTTTCTCCTACTTCGAGACTTTGACCCCTTCATCCAGATCGACGAACCTTCTACTCCCTTCTCGATCAACGATTGAGATCTCATTCGGGTTTTTAGGCTCTGGGAGAATCAAATCTCAAACCTCGCTTACCTTATGTTCTTTTACCCGGAGTTCTAGATCTGGCGATGCGTGGCTTTCTGGAATCTGACAACCAAGATCCTCTTTGGGACTCTAGGCCCTAGGAAAATAAATTTTCAAACTTACCTTTCCCATGAAGCTCGTGGATCTCTGTCATGTGTCCCCATTGCTGGATGGTCTAGATTCTCTTTGGGCCTTCGGGACTTCAGGTGCTTCAGGACTTCAGGCACTTCGACACTTCGAGACTTTGGGCACTTCGAGACTTCGGGCCTTCGGCCTTTGGCCCTTCGGTATTTCGGGCACTTCGGCACTTTGAGACTTCGACCACTTTGAGACTTCGGGCACTTCGACGCTTCAGGCCGTCAAGACTTTGTGAGGCATTGCTGCTAAGATCAACGAATCCCTCCTGATTTTGAGGTCAATGGTCCATGATTACTTTGGGAGTTTGGGCTTCATCTCTTCAGAATTTTTATGCACTTCTCACTTCGAAACTCCCGAAGCTCATTTCCTCGAATGCTTGGATCGGCTGCCACCTGTCCCCCTCAATATCAATGACATGTGCTTACTTCAGGGTTTTTTCCTGGTGCTATACTTCATGCAACTTTAAGTTTTTGAATGTCGGTGAGACACTGATCTAAACCTCTCTAGGAATATCCATCGCTGAAAGACTAAAACTACCTGTTGCTTGCACTTCAAGCCTGGAATAGACTACTCTGAAAGCTGTGTTTTGAGCTCAAGGCTGATACCTGCACAAGCAAAGGAATGGGTTGCCTTGTGACCCTTAGATAGTATTATGTGATAACATTTGGCTCCAAAGGGGATGGCATGCTCCCTACGAGCTGCCAAGAATGCGCAGTTCCAGTGCCTTAGCTGTTGGGCTATGGAGTCTAGCTCAAAAATTTCGCCGAAGAAAATAGGGAAATATGTACACTATTCTATGAAAAAATGAAAACAAACACATGGGCTCCAAAAGGAGCTTACTTATATACAATCCTAGGCTAACTGACTTTTTACAAGGCGCTAGGTGAAAGCAAACTTCCACCATAGCCACCCAGACTGCCTGGTAATATAATTCTTTTCTTTACTGCAGATGATCCACACAAAACTAGGGAGGTATGACAATAGAACAAGAACATGGCTTGGAACACTGAACATACCCCCAAATGATGATAAGGTGAATAATTCTGCAGGCTCCAATGCTTTTGGAAAACACAACTCCATATATAGCCCCATGAGGTCACAAAATTTATAATCAAGGGAGCTCAACTGGTAAGAAATTAATTCCTATCCTTCATTATGTCTCACCCATCGTTTGATGTTCTTAGAGTGTACAGGTGGGTGGAGAACTGATGCACGCTGAATAATACTAGGTGATATTTTCTCATTTACAGGTTCTGGACAGGAGAAAAACTGCCCACATAGCTCCTCCTTTACATGTTTCTCTGTGTCTTTTTCGGGTCCAGGATGGATGATTTCCACCCAATTCTTTTCCTTAATGAATAAAGGAAAAGGATCTATATTTTGGTCTTGGAAATATTTCATGAAACCATACTCACCTGTGAGTATCGGTGAAATAATGCCATTTGAAAATTTTAGAAAATCTGAAACATATGACTACTTTAGAGGACTAGGTTGCTCCTCTATAAATGCCTCTCTGCTTGCAAATAAATTACCCCCTTGTTCTTTCGAAACCAACTCTTGATCACCAACAATTGCAGTCTCTCCTTCATAAGAATGATCATACGATAATGGTACAATAGGATTTAAAGCATCACAACTATGGTCAGCCAAGAACATATAGTTATTTATGCAATCAACCACTACTTCATGCTCAAAATGTTCTGAAAACTGATCATAAGATTGATATGCATCCCTGCCCATAGAAAAATATGAAACTATTGAAGGATCTGATTCCAAATGTGAATCACACCCACTTCCTTATTTTTGTTCCAAATCTGAATTATACTCACTGTCTTCTTTCTCAGAATCTGAAACATACTGACAGTCTTCTTGCTCAGAATCTGAAACATACTCACAGTCTCCTTGCTTATGTACATGCAATTTTTCATGATATGCTTGCATACAAACCCCCTTTCTAGCCTTGATGTTCTCTTCAACCTCTTCATCATCTTCAAATAGGTGTCTTAAAGATGAAGATTTCCTTTCTCTCGGGAGAAGGACAAACTCTGAATGTTGAGCCATGACATGGTACACCATAGCAGTAGTCTTTGTGGGCATGATATCCACAAGCATACTATGATAAACACTATAAAACCTCCTATTGAAGACATACAAGGCTTCTTCTTCTCCTCTCCTCAAAGAATTAAACTCAAACCAGTATTGATCAAGGGACTTGTTCTCACCCCAACACTTTAAAAATTATTTGCATAGCTCGATCCAAGAACCAATAGAACTGGCTCCCAAACATTTAAACCAAACAACAAAATATCTAGAAAAAGAGTGTGAGAAAAACCTCATGGTAACATCATCATGAAAAATCTCAAAATGATCAACAAAGTTCTCAAAGGCTTGTAAGTTCCTCTCAGCTGTAACATGATCCTATCTAGAAAGTCGAGGAAGATACTCAAAGGAATAAAGAGGATAGGGATGCAGGTGATGTGGCAACCTTAAAGGTTTAAACATCTTGTCTCTAATATTAGCTTGAAAACTTGTGGGATGAATATGGTATTTAACAAGAATACGGGAAGGTTCAACAATAATAATAGAAGGTAATGAGATCTAAAAAGACTGTGAATCATTTTCAACCCCCTCAAGGCTACAAGGGTGATCAACTTCGAGAGGAAATCCAATACAAATCTCACTTTTATGAACAGGGTGAGGTGAATGCACAAGATTAGCATCTACAACACAAAAAGAGGGCATGTCTTCTTCTTCCAAGGATGGATAAATAAAGGAAGGCTTATTATCATTTGAATAGACAAAGAAGAGGATAATCCTCTTTATATGTGAAGGGAAAGAGAGAAATGAGCTGATAAAGAAAAACATGATTTCATGAAGCAAGCTCATAAACTAATACCTGGTCTTCCCCTTTGGTATGGTCATCAATCTGTCAACAGGATCCTCCTCAGTGGAGTCTTTGATTGTGGAGTCGCCAGGTGAATGTTATGCAGTCTGAATGTGTCTAGTCTTTGTTCACCATCAAAAGGCCAGATATCATCGTTGTCGTTCTCCCAGGGAGATTTTCAATCTGGGGCAGCAGCTAAAGCCTTCTCGAGAAATATTGCTTTTCTTGATAATCCTCTCTAGGTCTGCTTCAGGTGTAGCTAGAGGCATTTGTGGAGTAGACCTTGTGTGTCTACCTCTGGAAGATACAACCAAAACAGTGGAGTCGTCAGGTGCAAGTTGCAATCTTCAATGGCTCTGATATCTGATGCACCTTCGGAATTAGAATCTCTTTGTTGTTCTATCCTAGGGAAATGTCTTCAATTCGTTCCCCAGCAATGATGCCAATAATGTTAGCACTAAGAGTCACCCTCAGATTGCGATAGGATAAGCCCAATACCCATCAGATTTTTTGGTGGATGTTGGTTTTATATGAGTGGAGGTCAATGGACGAAACTCAATATATGAATGATGTTCAACATGGAATTGGACAAGAAATTCACATGGAAGTGAGGGCCACATTAACTTCAGTTAGTGAATTGAGTTTAAGTGTGAGAAGAGGAAAGACTTAGTGAGAAAGGTGAACACGAATACTATGAGCGTCATGGATTTCAAGTAGCTTGGAGAAGAAAAACTCAGACTCAATATCACTCTTGAGCTCAAACTTCAGACACTAAAATATGTCCAAACAACACAGTCACAACAACACAATGATCAAACCTACATCACAATGCAGCTACAACAACTCGAATGGATCCTCCATCTCCGATCCATTCAGTGTAAGAGGAAGAAAGATAACAAGGGAGCTAACTAAAACTGGTCACGATACCACTGTAATCAAACCTATATTACAACAACATAACAACCCTCGACTGGATCCTCCATGCCTGAGTGTTTTAGCACAGGTTTTACAGAGAGATGAAAATAAGTTGACTTCTATTAACATAAAAGTCTCAAATTTGCTACATAACCAGAGAATAGTTCTGGCATTAAAACATTACAAAATAGGGAGCTCTTCTCAACCAGTTGACGACCTTAACAAAATATCAAAACTATCTATTTATACTCGGATCAGTCCCCGACTATTAGGAGTGTGATCCCATCACTACATTCAAAGCATTGTGTCCGAGCAGTCTTCTATCAGACTGTGCATGTATCCCTCTGGCATACGCGAGCTCAGATCAACATGGGTCTGTAGTAAAATCTGTCCATAGCGGTACAAAGGATGATGGTTCAATCCCCACGGTCAGGCCTTCCATGCCTTCTATTTATGGAGTGAGCTAAGGTTTCAACTACTAGCTCCGTTTTTATTAACTGCCTATTCTCGGTATCGAAACATGGCCTAATGCCCAGGGGGCGGCCACACGCTACTCTTGGATAGCACACTATATAAGCACATGATTTCGGGGCCACTCAAAGGTGGTTTGGGTTCACACCGTTTTTGAGCCCGCAATCCACCCCCTTTTTCCACGTATTACTTTTTCTAAACCACGGTTTCAATTTCGGGACCGCTCAAGACAATTATCGCCCAAGCATGTTGTGTCCTCGCAATGGACTGTGGTCGTAGATCTGGTCCTAATCTGAGATCTGGGCACACCTTCTAGAGTTAGTGCTACTTCCAAGATTAACCTCCCGCCAACTTTAGAATCCACCAAACTTTATCGTGGGGGAGGGGGTCGCTACTTTTGACATTGAACAATAACACCTCACGGAGGATGACCTGTCGTTGCTATGCTGACGTGTCATGAAAGAGAAGTGACACATGTCACTAAGAAAGAAGCGAATGATATGCCCATGGCTTCCTTGACTGACTGCCATGTGTCACTGCCAAATATCTTCCTAGTGTCACATCTGGCGAGTGTGCCACATGTCCATACTGATGACTGTCACATATTCTCTTAAATCGAAAACTGAGATCTCCTTCGGATCTCCAGGCTCCGGGAAAATCAATACTCAAACTTATTTTTCCGTCGAAGAAAAAACATTCGAAGTTAAGGATTGGATGACGTGTGGCCTCGCTTGCCTTCATTGCTTTTACCCAGAGCTAGCGATCTATTGACACATGTCCTCTTGAATCAATGGCTTTGTTCCTTCTTCAGGACTTTGACCCCTTCAACCAGATCGATGAACCTTCTGCTCCCTTCTCGATCAATGAACAATATCTCCTTGGTGTCTCTGGGCTCTGGGAAAATCAAATCTCAAACCTCGCTTAACTTTTATGCTTTTAACCAGAGTTCTATATCTGGCGATGCGTGGCTTTCTAGAATCGGACGATCGAGATCCTCTTCGGGACTCCGATCTCCGAGAAAATCAATTTTCAAACTTACCTTTCCCACGAAGCTCATGGATCTCTGTCGTGTGTCCCCGCTACTGGATGGTCTAGATTAGCTTCAGGCCTTCGATACTTCAGGCGCTTTGGGACTTTGAGTACTTCAAGACTTCGGACCTTCGGGCTTCGGCCCTTCGGGATTTCAGGCACTTCGAGACTTTGGCTATTTTGGGACTTTGGGAAATTTGGCGCTTCAGGCCTTCGGGAATTTTGGAGGCACTACCGCTAAGATCAACAACTCCCTACTAATTTTGAGATCAATGGTCCACGATTTCTTCGAGAGTTTAGGCTTCGGCTCTTCAGAAGTTTTATGCACTTATCACTTTGAAACTCTAGAAGCTCATTTCCCCGAATGCTTGGATCGGCTGCTACCTTTCCCCCTAAAGATTAATCACTCATGATTACTTATGGGTTTCTCCTTGATTCTATACTTTGTGCAACATTAATGTTTCGAATGCCGGTGATCCGCTGATCTGAACTGCTCCAAGAATCTCCACCGTTGAAAGACTAAAACTGCCTGTTGCTTGTGCTTCAAGCCCAAAATAGAATGCTCTAAAAGATGTGTTTTGAGCTCAAGGATGATACCTGCACAAGAAAAAGATTGGGTCACCTTGTGACCCTTAGAAAATCTTATGTGATAACAAGTAGTACAATAGCAAAGCTTACAACAAAGTTATTGATCCAACATCATAAAAGTAGTCCCTACCATCTGCAAGTAAATGGAACAGTGGAATTGTTTAAAACTATTTTGGAGAGAGGATTAATGAAGGCCTGTTGTGAAAATAGGGAGGATTGGGATGACAGAGTTCCAACAATACTATGGGCTTATAGGACAACCACAAAGAAACTTCACAAGTACACTCTATTTCAGCTAGTGTATGGGAAAGAGGTTGTGGTACCCACATAATTCATTACTCCAATTTTGTATATGGCATAGATTACACACATGGAAAAGGATGAATCAGTTGCGTAGAGGCTCATGGACTTATAAGAACTAGAAGAGACTAGGCACTCTTCGACTTTATTAACTAAATTCACAATAATTTGCAATAAAATTCAAATCTAACTACTATACATGCTCCCTCGGACTAAAGCAACAATCCTTTATCTCAGTTTAGAGATAGGTAAGATTCCAGGAGAGCGCCATTCACCCATCTTGGCTGCAACATACCATCCTATTGCACAAGTCTGACTGCTCCAGATGGTCGGATCTCAACAACTATAAATGGCCCCATCCAATGCATGTGCAACTTCCCTGGATGTTTTTGGTATCGACTGTCATAAAGTAGGTCCTTATCTCCTTGCACAAATACTTTGGTATTAATGTGTCTGTCATTCCAATATTTCTTCCTTGCTTTCTCAACTGTCTAATGGAAGTCTATTGAAATGTTACCCATAATTTTGGTCTTCATGATGATGTATTGATGATGGTGTACTCAGGCTCTTCATTAGAACTTTCTCCTGAGAAAAGTTACTTTCTTCTCTTTCCAGAAATATCATTTTTGAGGAAGGTTCGCAGGCTGCCAATACATTTGCCTACGAGAATGCATGATTCTTGCAGGCTGCCTTAAGCTAGGGTGCGAGAAGTTTGCACTATGTTTAACTGCTAGGGTGCGAACTCTTTCTAAAGAAGGGAAAAAGATGAATTCTCGAAGCTTCTAGAAGGGAATCTTCTAGAAGGATGAGATGGCATTCGAATGGTTATCTAAGTATTGGATTTCCTGATATTTTGGGATCTTTCTTATCCAAGTAACTAATTCATTCTCTCCTATATATTGAGGGGATTCTCATGGAAAAGGTTAGGAGCAAACAAGGTTAAGTGAGACATTGGAGAATTAGTGAAAGATTGTGTGAAGGACTAAAACTACAACAGCTAGGGAACTCCAACAAGTTTATCAAAGGTGGTTGATCTTCTTCATGCAAGTGAGCAAGTGTGTGTTTCAGAGCTAAGATCCATCGAAAGGAGGTTTGCAACATCAAGGCTTAGGTTGTAATCTTTACTTTCCATCAATATGATACAGTAATGTGTCCCTTTCCCATAAAGTTAATTCCACTTTATTGTATAACTCCTTGATCATATACATAGATTAACTGTTGAATAGATTGTGCTTTCTTCACTTCGGTTGGTTTGTATTGTTTTGATCTTGACTGTATGAGAGCACTGGAGTGAAGTAGGAGCAACAAATACCAAAGGAAGTGATTATAAGGTATGTTCTTTAATCGTGCCTCCTAGTACGTTCAATAGTTAAAATCTAGGGAAAGAATATCATTCTGTCTTGCTTTGTTCTAGATCCAGGTGGATCTAGGGAGATCGGTTTGTGTCCACACTTATGGATTTATCCAAAAACAAAATTTGCGACTCCACTGGGGAACAATCCCATTTTCTTTGTGGCTTTTTGTGTTTTTTTGTGGCCATTTCCTCTGGTTTCATTTTTCTCCTGTCTTATCAGTCTCTGAGTCTTCAAGATATCCTGATAGACCTTCTGAGTCCAGAAGCTTTTGTGAACTTTACTTCATTTTTCAAATTTTTGGATATGTTCAGTAATTCTCGCACTACACTTCATTGCAGCTTGCGAGAATTGGTCAGGTTTGCACCCTGCTCATAGGGTTCAGTGCGAGGTTCTCGCACCTTGCTCAAAGGTTACCTGCGAGAATCAGTGATTCTCGCACTGTGTCATATTGCTTGCCTACGAACATTCTTTTTCAAAATTTTGAATTTGAGTTTTGGTCTTTCTGACTGCCCAGATCAGTTGGAATACCTCTTATGGGTTTCTTGGACCTCTTATTGATATATTTCTTTCTTTAGTTTGCATGCGTGAACCGTTTTAGGGTTTCAAGGTTTTTCTTGTCCTTTGTGTCTTGACTTTCAATTCTTGACTCTTCTTGGCAAAACCATTCTCTCTGACTTCAGATTCTGAGTGTGTTTGATTAGTTGAGAACCAGTGATTGGTTGAAAGTTGAGAACTTGGTTTTTCTCATTTGCTTATTGATTTGAAAGAACATTTTCGTTTGCGTTGAGAAGACTATTTGGTTTGCTCTTTATTTTTGCTTTCATTGAAAGAGTAGATTGGGTTATTTGCTTGTTCATTGATTTGATTTTCTGTACTCTTACTATCATAGTTTGAGTCCTTTTTGAAAAGTGAACACAAAGTTTTTCTTTCATCAAATTGTTTTTGTCATTTACAAAACATTGAAAATCAAATTTTTTGAGATTGTTGAAGTATTGAAAAAGAGAAACACAGAGAATAATCATTTAATAAGTGATTGTTTGCATTGACATTTGAAAGGAAATTTTGCATTGTAGTTCAAGGTTGATTTGGAAAACTTTCTTTCTCTCCCATACATAGGATTCATTGAACGAAAAGTGATACATTTCATTCTCATCCTTGCATTATTGGGTCAGAGTCATACAACATAAGTTTCACTTCCGTTACCTTTGAGTAAACAATAGCTCTTAAAAACACTGCATAATCTTAAAATTTATCTAGTAACTCTTTTCTAGGGCTCTTTTACACCAACATTTAGCTAGGCTAGTGCTTTGGAGTAGGAAGAGAGATACACTCTCCAAAAGCTCAAAACACACAATAGCATCTT
>SNQJ01S0023277.1:100411-136034 GCA_010110895.2 Picea sitchensis | reverse complement strand
CAATGGCTAGGATCACTCCAAGCCATATCTAATCCATGGTTGAGATCTCTCAAAAAGAATCTCAACTCAAAACCCACTTTGGGTTAAGTTTCCATAGTTCACTTTATGTCCCTCAATTCACCCACAAAGTGAATTAATAGTTACTTTTCACTCAAGTGGCAAATTTCACCATTTTGACTTAGGAAAATGTCAAAGTGAAATTAGACATAAAGGCATAATGGGTAAAATATTTCCCTCTTGTGGTTAGAGACCCACAACCATAATGGGACCACTTTCCAAGGTACCCAAATCTCAACACTCCCTCTTATCGAGAAAAGTGCCATTCACCCCCAATCTCTTCCCTGCAGTGGACATGGTTGCCTGCTGGCAAATACTCGGTGAGTATTGCTGTACCCTGATAATCACAAGTGGTATCTGACACATATCTGCTCAACCTGCTTGATCTATAGATGGAAGTGATTCTCGACCTATCCAAGATCAACTAGATCTTGGCATCACACCAAAGATCTCAACCTTGGTCTCCCACCAAGGATTTCTACCTCATGGCATTTCACCAATGGTCACTACTCTTGGCATCTCACCACTACTCTTGGCATCTCACCAAGAGTCACATCTCTTGGCATCTCACCAAGAGTCTCCCCTCTTGGCATTTCACCAAGAGTATCTGGATCTTGGCATCTCACCAAGATCCTCGACTTGGCCTTTCACCAAGTGACTTCCACATGAAGTGGAACCTGAACCTGATCTGCTCGTCTCCATAGCCAAGTGAGGCTCAAGCCTCTGTGGTGCCCTGCTCTTCCTTCTCATCAATCTATGATGCTCTGAAGCCCCTGCACCAACCCTCTGTCTCGACAACTCTGAAACTGAAGTTGTCTCGGGTGGAGCATTCACCCCTGAAGATGGTGTCCTCGAAAACTGAGTTTGAGCTCCCTTTGAATCAATAATCTGAGTCAATAGGTCCTCCTCACTTGCCACTGGATGGTGTATATACTGACGAACAACAACTGACGAATACATACTCTCTCGCAAACTGATCATCGAACTCCTCCTCCTCCTCCTCTGTTGTCATTGTAGTACCATCTTGCTGCTTCTTCTTCTTCTTCTGGGGACATTGTTCTGCATAGTGACCCATCTCTTCACAAGCAAAGCATCTCACTGTGCTCATGTCTCTCTCTTGCCCACCGCCACTTTGCTGTGGTTTGGCCCCTCCCTTGGGACCCTGTCTAGCACCTCTACCGGTCTTCTTCTTGCCCTTAGTCCACATAGCAAGGTCCTCATCACCCTCTGAAATACGTTGCTGTGCTGAAGATCCTGAGCTGCATCTCAACTCCTCCTGTACAAAGTTGTCCCAAAGTCTCTCCCAGGTAGGCATGACCTTCCGGGTTACAATGCATCGTACAAATGAACCCCAAGGTTTGGTAAAGCTGTTCAAACTTGTCCTCACCAAGAAGTCAGGATCCACAATCTCCCCAACTGCGGCCAACTCGTTTCGAATCTGTGTAAATTTGCTTAGGTATGACGTGACCGACTTGAAATTGAGTATCTGAATGCCCTTGAGCTTGTCCTGCAAAACCATCTTCCGGTTTTGGTTGGGACTCTGGTAAAGCTTGCACAATGAGGCCCATATCTCAAAGGCATAGTTTTTCCCAGTCAAATGGGGTATGATGTGGTCTCTCACTGCATCACAAATAGTCCTTTTCACCTTGGTGTTTTGCTTCTTGAAATTTGCATCAAACATTGGTGATGGAGCAAGTGCAGGAGGAATCACCACGGGAGCTTGAACTATATCCTGGTTTTCCAAGGGGACCAGTTGCTAGTTCCATCTAGCCTATCCTCTGTCCGCATCTGGGACACCGACATGGCTGTCCACTAAAGCTCACACTAATGCTAACACTGCACAAGAGTATTGCCTCACTCTTGTCAACACATGTGTGAAAAGAGGCAGTCAAACTACAACCTCACTCTTGACAACACAGGTGTGAAAAGAGGTTGTCCAAAACAACCTCACTCCTGTCCACACAGGTGTGAAAAGAGGTTGTCCAAAACAGCCTCACTCCTGTCCACACAGGTGTGAAAGGAGGCTGTCCAAATCAGCCTCACTCCTATCCAAATAGGTGTGAGTCCAAAATAGTCCTATCCAAATTCGAGGTACTATGAAGCTGCCAAAACAGGTTTGTCCTTGACCCGAAATTTGGCTCTAAGTTTCAATCTCCAAGACTGTACTTTGCTGCTGTTTTATGACAACAAACAGTCAAGTAACTTTCTGCTCATAATTTTTATGGTTAAGTGCTCTTTTGAGGTGCCCTTGCAAGTGTTTTCATACCCCAATGTTAGCACATGCAATATACTCAAAACAAATAACACTCCTCTTGATCTTTCCAACTCTAACAAGTTGATCTATACTCTAAGCATGCATGAAATGAATACAAGTATTTTTGGTCAACATGACCCTGGATAAACCCCCCCCGGGGAAAACCAGTTTGGAATGAAAGTATATATAATGATGATCTTAAGTAGTGAATACAACAAGTAAAGCTAATACAATGGAACATGATACAATAACAACTCCTCATGAGAAGCTTTAGAGTTCCAAGAAGAGAAATGCGCCCAAGCTTAGTGTGCCCTCTTCCCTTGTTGCTCTATCCATTGAAGTGATGCGCCCTCCTTCCTCCTTGGTCCAATGAAGAATCCCTTCCACACAAATGTGCTCTTGTGGTCTCCTCCAACATGAGCCAAACAGATCTGAGATAACACAAGTTCTTCTATTACTTGCTAGTGGTGCGCCCTCCTCCACAAGTGCGCCTTCCTCCAAGCAATAACCAATACTAACAAATAATGAGGACCTAAGCCTCCATGAGCCCTCCATGAAATATGGCGTCTAATCTCTCCTCTCCCAATGCTTCCATTCTCATCCTCTTGCCCTTCTCCAAACTCTCTTGGTGAACATACAAGTGAATAAGCCTCCAAATGCCCTATGCACCCTTCTTAAGGAATCATAAGAAAACCTAAAAAGTCAATGGCTACGATCACTCCAAGCCATATCTAATCCATGGTTGAGATCTCTCGAAAAGAATCTCAACTCAAAACCCGCTTTGGGTTAAGTTTCCATAGTTCACTTTATGTCCCCCAATTCACCCACAAAGTGAATTAATAGTCACTTTTCAAAGTGACAAATTTCACCCTTTTGACTTAGGAAAATGTCAAAGTGAAATTAGACATAAAGTATAAGGCACAATGGGTCAAATATTTCCCCCTTGTGGTTAGAGACCCACAACCACAAAGGGACCACTTTCCAAGGTAGCCAAATCTCAACACCTATCCCCATGCATCCTTCACCACTCAATCGTGTTCTCTTGGGGTACGCAAGCTTGTTGTCCCTTGCTTCCAATGTGTTGAAATGGCCATTGAGTTTTGCAATTGAAAGAATGTATTATTGAAACATCTTTTCATCCTCAATTGTGAACATATTGGCGGTAGCTTGTTTAAACCCATTTTTCACCATCCAATCATCAAAAGGAACCATGTCTTAGGCTTCTCCACATACCATTTAAGATTAAGTGCATAAACAGTCATGCAAAGTGGCGTGTTCATGTTATTCCACCTCGTTTGAATGATAGGTTGTAAACTTGTATCTATCATTTGTAAAACTCTGGTGAAGGGTCTGTTGAGTTTTCGTACCTTCGGAAGTGTTCCCCTAGTGTTATTGATGTGCCTAACACTAAAAGGGGGAAAATATCTCTCACTCACTTAACTTTATGTTATAAAGTCAAAGTGATTTTATGAGCTCATTAATCATAAAGTGACTTAGGGAACTTAAGTAAAGGGGGGGATCTAATCTCCACCCTTGATCTTGGATGGCTAAGATCTAATCCTAGCCATTGATTCCTAGGTTAGCCTAATGAGGAGGCTAAATCAAAAGTGAAGGAGGGAAGAGGGCCATTATTCTTTCTCTTGCATGAGGAAGTGTTGGAGTCCGGAGAAGAGAAGAAGGGCGATTTTTGTGCAGAAGGAGAGAGGGGCGCACTAGTTCTTGGAGAGAGGGCGCACTTGAGAAGAGTACGTGGGCGCACTTGAGAAGAGGATGTGAGTGCACATGAAGGGTGCACTTACAGCTACAGGAGGGCGCTGATTCTGAGGCAATGCACAGCAGTATAGCAGGAAATAAAGCACTGAAAGCTGAGGCAGAGAGGGCATGTATTCCTAGGCAACTGCTGGCACGAATTCCAAGGAATTAGAGGCCGCTGACTTGAGATAAGTTGGCTGTGTGAAATATGATTTTATTTCTCAGATTCTCTGCTGTAATCTTTTTCTTAAAGCTCCATAATAAATTCTGCTCTTCACTGGTTTTCCCCTTGGGGGTTTTTCCAGGGTCATGTTGACCAAAAATCTATGAGTAATTTTCTGTGGTTTGCTTATTTATTATCAGCATTTCAAGTGGAAAATATCAGATGTGCATATCATGTTTTAATGACTGTTAAAAGACTAATTTTTGGACAGCAAACTTTTCCTAAATTAACCCTTATAACAGCAGTATTAAATGAGCATGATATCAGTCTTGAATGCAGCAGTTAGGGACCTTTAAACAGTCCTATTTCAAACATGTTACAAAAGCCTTAAAGAGCCTCAACTTTCTTCAGGGTCCCTCTCTTAGGTGGCAACTAACTTGCACCATCATGTTGTCAAAAGTCTCATGAATTTTTCCAAGACTAGGAGAATCAAGCCTCAATAATGAATAACCTCTACATAATGGGTGGTAAATGTCACCAAGTACTTGTAATCTTCCCATATACCATCATTTAACACCCTCGGTTTCATGGACCTCTCATAATCTTTCTTGGACTCCACCACCTACTCCATTCAGGTTCCACAACCATGTACTGTGTTGCACCTTAAGCATCCTATCTAGTAGTGGGTTTTCATGGACTTGAGGAATTCCTTCTCCACATGATCCCTGCAAAATTGCAAATAGCTAAAGAGGTGTTGTGGTTGCACATAGACATTTGCACATCCCTAACTGCGTAAGTAAAATATGATATCTATGTTATTTTGCCAATATCCTTCAGCATATTGTTCAAAGCATGCACAAAACATGGGGTTCAATAGATATGCTTATACCTGCATTTAACTGTCAATCTAGTTGATTGATAGACATGTGTTGCATATATGACTTTCTCCATTATATCACCTCATAGAATTTCAATCTTTTATGCTGAATCCTTGTGCTTTCCAAATCAATCAAAATAATGAACTCACAGACAATGTAACAATAATGTTGAAGAATGGTTGTTGACTAATATCAGTCCAGATTGCATCCATCCCTAACAACAGAGCACCTTGGTCTCACCCAAGTCTATTTCATCTCATACATATGTAGGGCAATCTTAGACCCTTGCTTTTCTAGCAATGTTGTCCCAAGTCTATTATTAAGTAAGGGAGCATATGAAGGCCCTACAACCAAAACTTTGTTGAGTAACTGCTTATATTAATGAGAGAACAAGAAATATCGAAGGGATTGTGGTTATCATAAAAGAATTGCAACCACATCAATTTGCTTCTTCATGCAGTTGCATGTGATACTTTTGAGAATTCGTGCTTGGCCCTAGGGCTACATTGGCCTTTGTTTTAGAAGAAGACACCCCTTCATCCAATTGCAAGACCTGATTACGTTGGCACATTGGGTTCATATTTAGGTTGTGAAGAGACATGCCTTCTAGAAAATGTTTCTTTTGATTCAGATGCTATATGTTGATGTGGATCAATGATGCACATTTTCGGATATTTTCAAGGAAAGCAAATCTCTTGGATAATATTTATATTTTTTTATAGATACTCAATTCATTAGTGATATGCAGTCAAGAAGACTGTGATATATAGGCCCAAGAGACCAAAGCATGTGACTCGAACTATAGATGTGACTCCTAGTAATTATAGTTATTAAAACTATTTAGTATGGTTAGGTTCATAACAAATCTTCCCTTAGAATGCTTCGTCCTTGAAGCATTGTGCAGAGATCCACTGAAATGATCTGTGAAGTAGCATAACATACTATACTTACACATTGATCCAACCAAGCTCTTTTATTATTGGAGTTATTCCTAGAAAAGCTTTTTAAAGGGAATTTCTCATTATGTTTCCAAGAATGCCTTTGAAAACATGTCATTGAAATTCCTGATTCTTATGATGAGGAGAACAATAAGGTTTGATTTTAGAATGCCCATTTGTGATTTGAATATTGCTATTTGTTGAACTTTTGAAACCCAGTACCAGATTTTAAATGCCAGTAATTTTACTACCCAGATTTAACACAAATCTAAATCTGAAAATTATGCAGAAAAATACAGCCGAGTTCTTAACTGAAATGCACAACGGAAAATGAAACCAAGCACATAAACATGTAACATAATTTTACCCTGGAAACCCCAGTGTGGGGAAAACCAACAAAGAGGGGATTTTATTAATGGCTTCAGAGGAAAATTATAGCAGCAAAAAATCAGAAAATTCTTACAGAGAATTTTGCCCTCTTCTTGGCTGTACGACCCAGCCAAACTTGTGCTGTACGTCCCAGCTGATTTCGGCCTGTACGGCCCAGCTGATTCGTCCTGTACGGCCCCTGCAAACATGGCCTGTATGGCCTCTACAAACTCGGCCTGTACGGCCCCTGAACTTGGGCCCTTGCTGCTGCTGATGGACGGCCTGGTACGGCCCTCTTCTGCTGCTGATGTACGGCCTGGTACGGCCCTCTTCTGCTGCTGGCACGGCCTGCTGTACGACCCTCTTCCTCACTGCTGTACGGACCAGCCTATTCGGCCTCTCTCCCAGCTGCTAGCTCACCCTCTTCCTTAGTGAAATCACCCTCTTCTCTTTTGCTCGAGTGCGTGTCTTCACTTATCACCTCAGCGTTTTTTTATCTTTTCACTTTCATTCTATTTCCCTCTTTGAGAACTTTCTAGGAAGAGTCAAGAAAGTTCACTTAAGTGAAATATTAATTTCCTAAGTTTAGGAGATCTGAGTAATAAAGCCAATAATAATTATTTGAGCAATTATTATGCTTTTCCTAAGTTTGGACTTAGGATAAAATAAAATCTGCTGATATGAGTATTAATTAAATGTCTTCAAAATGCTTGGACACTTAGGCATATGCTGAGATACCTTCCAAGCTACAATTTTAATACTATTAAGATCTTAGATAATCTTATTTTATCTTAAGTTGTGTATTAATTGTTGACGTTTCTGGTAGCTGCGGGAGGTATTCACCTACGGGATAACCTTTCTTATAGAAGAAGATGCCAAGACATCAAAGGAAAACCATTGAAAGAATTAAAGAAACCCAAAAGATATATATTGTTCTAGAAGTCAAGTCGGCCTGCCAAAAAAAGATAAAGTAAATATATTTTCCAGAAAGGACAGGTAGGTCCCATTGGAAAAGTTCACTGGTCAGATTAGTATAAAATTTAAATAAGAGTGGTGCCCTTCTCATTTGACACACTCTCTCACATATCATAGAGCGCAACTTTGGAGAGTTGCAGCTGGCAAATTCAAAAATAGTAAATATATTTTCCAGAAAGGACGAGTCGGCCCCACTGGAAAAGTTCACTGGTCATATTAGTATAAATAAAGGGTGATGCCCTTCTCATTTGACACACTCTCTCACATATCATATCGCAAGTTTGGAAGAGAATTGCAACTGTTAAAGGAAGGAAGGCGCAAGTCTATATCTCTCAGTCTTGGTGGTGCGCTAGATGTGGACTAGTGCTCTAGCACTTTGGCTAGGGTTTACATTGCTGAGTTCTCTACTTGTTGAGATAAGTATTGCTGGATTCTTTCTTATTTGTTTGCTGTAGTGAATATAAACTTGTTCTTGGTTATATTGTCTTTGGCATGGATCTTCTCTATAAGAAAAGGTGTTGGGTTTTCTTCCCGTGTGCAGAAGGGTTTCCCAGGAATAGCTACTATGCTGCTTTCGGGGTTGCCACTTGGGGATACCTATGGTTGGGTGGCAATGAAGAGCATTACCTATGGAGAACGAGCAAAATTTTCCAGAAAGGACAGGTAGGTCCCATTGGAAAAGTTCACTGGTCAGATTAGTATAAAATTTAAATAAGAGTGGTGCCCTTCTCATTTGACACACTCTCTCACATATCATAGCGCAACTTTGGAAGAGAGTTGCAGCTGTAGCTGCAACTGCAACTGCTGAAGGAAGGCACAAGTCTCATATCTCTCAGTCTTGGTGGTGCGCTAGAGGTGGACTAGTGCTCTAGCACTTTGGCTAGGGTTTACATTGCTGAGTTCTCTCCTTGTTGAGATAAGTATTGCTGGATTCTTTCTTATTTGTTTGCTGTAGTGAATATGGCTTGTTCTTGGTTATTCTGTCTTTGGCATGGATCTTCTCTATAAGAAAAGGTGTTGGGTTTTCTTCCCTTGTGTAGAAGGGTTTCCCAGGATAACTACTATGCTCTGCTCGGGGGTGCCACTTGAGGATGCCTATGGTTGGGTGGCAATGAAAGAGCATTGCCTATGGAGAAACGAGCAAACCCATTTTTTGTAATTTGTGCTTGGTTAATCTTCTTGAGTTATTGGTTATTATTGCAATTTTGAACTAGTCTAGTATTAAAAAATTCAACATGGTATCAGAGCAGTGTTCTTGAAGAAGCCATTGCACAAGCTTCTCTAGCACCTCTTCTGCTAGCCGCTACCTTCTTACTGCAGTTCTGCAATTACATTGTGACTGCAACGCCCCCCCCCCCTTTTCTGTCAAGCTAGTTTAAGCACTTTCCCTTGATCGTTGGACCTATTTTCTTCATAGTCAAGTGCGCCCTAGTCCAATGCATCACCTACTACCTTTAGATTGCAAGTTGGAGCACTTTGAAGTTTTAGGGTTTGCCGCTGTTGTCGGATGGTGCTGCTGTTTGCCGTTGCTGCCGAAGGTATGTACTTGTATATTTTAATTTATATCATTATCATGAGGGTGTTTGCAGGAGAAGGGACTTTTGTCCAAGCAACAACTTAGATCTAGAGGGATCTTAGATCCAGTGCATTCATAGGAACAACACACTCTCTAGGTTTGATTGTTTTGATATGCCTCTCGCTGTTATGGAACCATTTTGATCTTGTGTTTTTGATCTATTGGAGTTATGATCATTATACTAACCACATAATACTAGAGATGCATTTGTTTATCTCCCCTCTAGGAGATTTTCTTGTTTTGTTGTCTGTTCTGGGCAGGTTATATTGTTAAATTCCATGGAGGTTGCCATGGAAATGTTGTTGTTCTTGTTCCAAGCAGGTTACCTCAGAGGCATGTCACTAATGATAACTTTGAGAGGGAGCTATAGTGACGATTGTAGAAGGCAACTTATTGGATGATCTCTGGTTTGAGACATGAAGTAGTCCGACCAGAGTTTGTACAGATTGATAGTTCAACCAGTTATGGCATAGGAGACTTGCTCATTTTCATTATAGAGCTCTTCCAGTTCTAGGGAAGATGGTTACGAGGTTTTCCACAACTCTGTGTTGAGCATGATGGCATTTGCAGAGATTGTGCTCTTGGCACGAATGCCAAGGAATCTTTTCTGAGCAGTGACAACAGATCCAAGGGGATCTTGGACTTTGTGCATTCATATTTGTGTGGGCCTATGACAATTGCTTTCTTGAGTGGATCTGGTCTCATGGATGAGACAGTGGCAGTGGCTGTGATAGGTTGGTTACAGTGACAGGTTGGACACTTAAGGATATTTGGGTGTCCTGTTTACATTCATGTACCCAAGGAGAAAAGGATGATGTCATACTTTTCAGCCAGGAAGGGTACATTTGTTGGGTACTGTGAATCGTCGAAGGCATATCAGATCTACATCCCAGGTCAGAGAAAGATTGAAGTGTGTAGGGATGTTTCCTTTGAGAAAGAGGTAGCCTTCAGGAGATGTAGAGGATCTCACATGCAGATTGACTGTGAGACGCAGGAGGAGATGGTGCCTTCTCCCCCTCACCCTTCAGTAGCTTAGAAGGATACAGTTGAGCCTGTTGATCTAGTTGATCCAGTACATCCTGTTGACGTTCCTAGAGATATTGCAGTAGGTCGGTAGAGGCCTGCTTGGGCTCATCAGACTCTGCAGGAGGCAGAGAGATATTCTTTCCTCGTGGTACTTTCAGAGAAAGTAAGAGACCTCATAGATTCTCGAGCTATGTTGCAGCTATGAGCCACATCATTGATTTTGAGCCTTCCTGTTATGAGGAGACATCCAGTCAACCGGTATGGAGAGATGCCATGATGGAGGAGTATCAGTCCATCATGAAGAATGATGTGCGAGATATTGTTCCGAGGCCTAAAGGGAAGTCTATGGTGACTTCCAAATGAATTTATAAGATAAAACATCCAGCTGACGGGAGCATCGAGAAGCACAAAGGGAGATTTGTAGCCAGAGGATTCTCTCAGGTGGAGGGAATAGACTATGAGGAGACCTTTGCTCTTGTTGCTCGATATGCCTCCATTCAGATGATCATTGCACTTGCTTCGGCCTTGGGTTGGAGATTACATAAGATGGACATGAAGACAACTTTCCTCAAATGGTGATATTGAGGAAGAGGTGTATATCGAGCAACCATAGGGTTTCGTGATTCATGGGAAGGAGTCCCATGTGTGCAGGTTGAAGAAGACCCCGTTTGGACTCAAGCAACCACCTCGTGCTTGGTATGCGAGGATTGATGGATACCTGATGAGTTTTGGGTTTCAGCAAGAGTGTTGTTGATGCCAACCTGTACTATAAGATTGTTGATGGTGAGTCTCTGATTTTGATCCTGTATGTTGATGATTTATTTCTCATCGGAGCAGAGCATCTCATTGCTTGGTGCAAGCATGAGTTGGCCTCTTAATTTGATATGAAGGATCTTTGCATGATGCATTATTTCTTGGGACTTGAGGTGTGGCAGAGAATTGATGAGATCTTCCTGAGTTAGGGGAAGTACACAGTTGAGATCTTGAGGAGATTTGGGATATTGGACTGTAAGTCCATGATCACACCGATGGTGACGAATCTGAAGAAGCTGAGTGAGTCTTCTTTTGATTCAAACTTGATTGATCCGACCATATACTGGTAGCTGATTGGATCATTAATGTATCTGGTTAACACCAGACATGATATTTGCTATGCAGTAAATGCACTTAGCCAGTTCATGAGTCAGCCGAGGCAGATACATTGGGTGGCTGCGAAGCATGTCTTGAGATATTTGCGAGACACAATTGGATATGGCCTGAGACATGCTTCCAGTGTTGACATGAGATTGCAGGGATATGCTGATTCAGATTGGACAGGGAGTGCAGTTGAATGGAAGAGCACCTTAGGGTGTTGCTTCAATTTTGGATTTGCCATGGTTACCTGGTGTAGTAAGAAATAAACTTCTATGGCTTTGAGTACCACAGAAACCGAGTATATTGCAGTATGTATGGTAGTATGCGAAGCAGTGTGGCTACGAAAGCTCCTTGCAGGATTGTTTGATCAGATATTGGATCCCACCATGATTCATTACATTCAAGATATGGTGCAGAGGAAGACAGTACTAGTGGAGTACCTTCCCACAGATGAGCAAATTGCAGATGTTCTCACCGAGCCTCTTGCCAAGTTGAAGTTCGAGTACTTCCGTGATAAACTTGGAGAGAAATGTCCCTCTCGTTAAGAGGGAGTATTGGTGGTTGCAGCTTCGTGAGACATTCTTCTGTGACGATACTCCTCGATGGACTGAGTTGAGTATGACACTTATTTATGGACTGATAAGTTGTATTGGGTTGGTGCCCAACGACCTTTGGGTTGTAACCCATTTGGTTGAGATATCTCTCCAGGTCTTCTCCCCATAGTAGGGGGCTGGGTCAACTTGTGAGGACACTCTCCAAATCGTCTCCCCAGGGCAGTGGGTTGGGTCGATCTGCGAGTGTGTTGTGCCTTCTCCCTAATGGACTAAGATGGGTTGACCTGTGACGGGTCTTCTCCTCAGTTGTGCTGGGTTGGGTCAACCTGAGACGGGTCTTCTCCCCAAGTGGATGGGTTGGGTCGATCTGTGGGGACGCCCTTGATCTTCTCCCCATATCGAGCTAGGTCGACTTGGAGAACGCTCCTCTGAGACAAATTTGAGCACGACACTTGTCAGAGTAGTGACAAGTTGTCCTGGGGTGGTACCCAACGTCCCATGGGAGTAGACCATGAGGACATGTCCCTTGGGAGTTGATCAAGTGGACACGTCATGGGCGAGTAGGTCCTTGACGATGCACTACGGGCGAGTAGGTCCTAGTGCCACACTACAGACGAGTAGGTCCCAATGTATTCTAGTGGTGACGAGGCCCTAGAAAAGGTCCACATTGTGTGTAGCCATGTGTGACGTGATGATGCTACCAGTAGCATGGTTTGGACTCTGCGTGACGATGGCATGGTCGGAGGACCATGGCATAGCCTGCGAGGCTATGAGAACCAGAGGAAAAACATCATGGAGAATACCTCCCTGGATAAGAGGGAGTGTTGATGTTTCTGGTAGCTGCGGGAGGTATTCACCTCTAGGATAACCTTTCTTATAGAAGAAGATGCCAAGACGTCAAAGGAAAACCATTGAAAGAATTAAAGAAGCCCCAAAAGATATATATTGTTCCAGAAGTCAAGTTGGCCTGCCAGAAAAAGATAAAGTAAATATATTTTCCAGAAAGGACAGGTCGGCCCCACTGGAAAAGTTCACTTTTCAGATTAGTATACATCATGGTGGCACCCTTCTCATTTGACACACTCTCACATATCATAGCGCAAGTTTGGAAGAGAGTTGCAGCTGCAACTACTAAAGGAAGGAAGGCGCAAGTCTCATATCTCTTACTCTTTGTGGTGTGCTAGAGGTGGACTAGTGCTCTAGCACGTTGGCTAGGGTTTACATTGCCGAGTTCTCTCCTTGTTGAGATAAGTATTGCTGGATTCTTTCTTATTGGTTTGCTCTAGTGAATAGAGCTTGTTCTTGGTTATTCTGTCTTTGGCATGGATCTTCTCTATAAGAAAAGGTGCTGGGTTTTCTTCCCTTGTGTAGAAGGGTTTCCCAGGACAACTACTATGCTCTGCTCGGGGGTGGCACTTGGGGATGCCTATGGTTGGGTGGCAATGAAAGAGAATTGCCTATGGAGAAACGAGCAAACCCATTTTTTGTAATTTGTGCTTGGTTAATCTTCTTGAGATCCTTGTTATTTATTGCAGTTGTGAACTAGTCTAGTATTAAAAAATTCAACATTAATGTGTTCAATAATGCTTTGAGTGATTTGTTGTTTAGTAAAATTTCACCAGTAGCAATGCATTGTCTTTAAATTCATACTGTTCCTTGGATGTTACTTGTTGTCAAACTGTACTTTGATTAGTGGATACCGATAGTTTCTTTGTTTTAATTGTTTGACTTGTGGGAATAAAGTTTGATGTTGTTTTTTCAAAAGAAAATTTCCTCGTGCTTTCCTAAATGTAATTTATGATGACTGGAAGGTACCCCAAAATTTCTAGGGAGGGGATAAATGCAATATAACAAAAAGATTATTTTTTTTTAAAGAAAAGAGTCTAGAACATGGGACTATAATACATTTCGATAAAAGTAGTAGTTTTTAAATTAGGTCTAGAAGACATTGTCTATGTGGATATAGTGAGATATATAGTTTGAAAAACCTCCAAAAACAATAGGTATAGGGTACAAAATCCTACCAAACAAGGGAGCCTAAACTATTGTTGCGATTATTTCTTATTATGGAAGCATACCAAGTACTTTTGTCATTCAATCAATAATATTTGTCATGGCTTAAATGTTGAAACAGTGAGTGAATATTTTATTTGGAGGGTGATTGCTACATGAGCGATGGTTTGGATATGATACATCTGAGGGATATGAAACAAAACAACAGAACCACTCAAAACTGCATCTGTAATCTATACACTGAAATACAAAGCAATAGCTCAAATCATGAACTTTCTAACCAACATAATGGTGCATCCTTCATCTTCTTTATAGACTGAGAAGAGAGGGAAATTTCAATGAATCTGGACACATGCATGAAGCACCCCCAACTGACAGAGTCAAACCTAACTCTAATCATCTCAACTAGTACGCCCTCCTGTGTGAAAATATGTTCCAAGAAAAGTGTGCCTCCTACTGGAGATAAACTTCATCATGCAAACCTGTTGGTGGCTCCTAGATGTTTGTGCCCTCATCCTGGAATAGAAAATCTCATGCAAGTGCCCTAGCTGTTGTAGGGATCTGTGTCTTCATCTAATGATAGTAAATGCATGCTACAACTGATGAAAGTAAACTCTAGCCAACTGGAATGCTAAATTTGAACAGCAGTTCTAAATCTGGGATAAGGATGAGGCTGGCACATGCATGCACCCTCACTCTTTCACTCTATGCCTCTCACAACAAACTAGTGCTGCGCCATCACTCTGCCACAGAAAACTGGGGAGATGGATCTGCTGGAGCATGCCATTACACAGTACAAATCTACCCTACTGCTGCTCATCACAGCTGGAGAATACTAACTGAGCAACAGCTAAAAGCTTTTAACTCTATCTCCCATTGTCTTCATAAATGAAAGTAGAGAAGCTAGTCAATGGACTAGGGAAGGTTACAATAATGCTGGAGAAAGGCAAAAGTATTATACTAGAGCAAGTGCATTCAACAATAATAAAAGTCACAGAACAAGACCAGGAGCATGGAATATAGAATCCCTTCTCTTTTCAAAGTGGCCAACATACATGAGCATGCTGGGTGGAATAAGTGGTGAGTTAATGCCTCAAATCGGATATGCCTATCAGTGGAAGTGAGGTTGTAATTCCCTTGTTAGATCAGTCTCTCTCGAAGTATGTGTTTTCTTGTCAATCAAGGATTTGTTCCATTTTCCATTCTGCGACCTGCTTCTTATCAATCTTACATGGAGATGCATTCCCGAGGGTAGGGGATGTGCTCCCCACACTCTCCACGCTCCTGGGATGTGGGTACTCCAAGGAAGACGTTTCCTCACGTCCTCTTTTGGGGGGTTGCAGTAGGGAACATCCCCTTCAAAAAATGAGATTCTCTAACTCTCCCTTTTGACCAAATTTTGTCTTTTTGAGGCAAAAAAATATAAGAAAACAAATTAAAGAATAAAATGAATGTAAACCTAATGCATAGGTAGAGATGAACCTAATGCATAGGTAGAGATGAGGAGGGCCCTGATGATGCACAACTTGGTTGGTTGGTGTGTCATTGAGTATTTTGGAGAATGCAAGTGATTCTGATTCAGATTGCATCATTCCCATGGTTGGTCCTTATTCATTTGTGCACTAGCTGGATGTAGAGACTAGTGGGGCATTGCCTTGAGCAGTAATGCTCATTTGTCATTTGACCTGTTTTTAGATCAGTTATCTTAAGACTTAGTTCTATATCTTCTGAATTTTTAAAATAGAATGAAAAATAAAATGGTGATAGATGATTTGTGAATTGTGATTATTATGTTTTTACATCATTACAAATAATTTATGATTTATTATGTTACATGTAATGATGTATGTTATTGGTGCATTGTTATGTATAAGTTTTCAATGATTTATGTTAATTGGGTCTAGCTTGTGTGGTTGTGGGATGGAGTGCTATCCTCCCCACCCAGGTGCTATTCCTGTTAATGACATGTTGAGCTCATTATGAGTAAACTGTTGAAACGACTTTGAGCCCTGTTGATCTGGCATTGTCCAATGAAGAATCTAGGGTTTACCTTAGGTACCATCCTTGAGATGAGGGGAAGTACCAGGGGGTTTTCCGTGGGAGTTGTTACCTGGAAAAAAAGAAAAGTTTTCAATGATTTATGTTGAAGTTTTCGTATATTTTAATTATAATTTTTCGTATTTTGGGTGGGGTCCCCTATGTTGAGACCCCAATGTCTCCTACAACGTTCCCTAGAATTTGGGTGTTGCTTCCACATTTCCTCCAGATGCTTTTCCTTGCTCCCGTGTCCCCATGTGCGGAAACTTGTTGGAACATTGTCATTTATCTCCAAAGGTACTGTACCACACATAGTTGCAGGAAGCGCCCCTCCCCCCCGCTCCACCCTCGAAACCGCACTCCGAGTGGATTTTCCATGGAAGCTTCCCCGGAAGCTCGCTTCTGGATTTCGGAAGCTCGCTCCGGGGTGTAAAATGGGTGCTTCCTGCAACATTGGGCCGCCATATGACTAGTTTCACCTTTTATATCAGAAGTCCATAAATTTGGTATAGCAGTTGGAGAGAATGCACAACTTGCGAAGGGGCCAATTCTAAATGCCCCCTCTTCACCCTGTACTGATTCAATTACTCCTTGTAATCTCCTTAGGGAACGGTTCACCTTGTTGATCTTGCGTGAAAGGCCACCTGGAGATTCCATGCTGCCTACAGATTCTTTTCAGTATAGTTGGACACACTGCAACAGCATAATAACTTCTCAGCAAAACAGAAAACAATGCATTCATGTCTCTAGAAGATAAGCACATATTTTCTTAAAGCCAAGATGCTGGAAAATAACACTTATGAAGCTCCATGGGGTGCTTCATTACTTTACATGTCAGTCTATAGAGCCAAGATGCTGGAAAATAACACTTAGGAAGCTCCATGGGGCGCTTCATTACTTTACATGTCAGTCTATAGATGATAGATTCATAGCATTTAGCAACTAGACTCTAGAGTCTAGCACAGTTTAAACTTTATTGTTTTGGACCTTTCGATCTTCATAATTCAGTGCTGATGGCCTATTTTGTAATCATAACTATTTGGTCATGACTCATGTTATTGTTGACAGTTGCTAGATGACTGATTTTATTCCATAACTTAATGGTCTACTTTCTATTATATGGCTTAAAAATTTGTATGTTGGTTTGTAAGTTTGTAATTGCTAGATTCTAGATGGTTGATGCTCGAATGATTAATCATTGATGTACTGCTACTTACTACTATGGATGCCATTTTAATGTTACAATGTACAAATATGCATGTTTTCATACATTCTGCAGCTAATTTGTCTTTCTGCATGTTTTTTTTAATATAAACACAATATATATATATATATAATAGACGCTCCTGGGATGCTTCACTCCTGAGGATTTTTTGAAAATGATGCTCCCGACTCTCCGCTTCCTAAAAAAGCTCCCGCTCTGCCCCGCGCTCTGGCAACATTGGTACCACTTGCTTTTTTAATTACATTTCCAAGTTTTTATGTCTTGGGTTTATACCCCTATTGAAGTGGACAGCATATAAAATATTACACACATGTAGGTGCATCCCTCAGTGTGTTCTTGTGACTTGAACTCTGATACTAGAAAATTAGGCCACTAAAATACTTCAAAATACTCCATTGACATAAATTATAACAAAGTGGACACCATAGAAAATGTTTAAACTTTACACACTTGCAAGTGTATCCTTTGCTTAATGTGTCCTTGACATTTGAGTTCTCATATTACAAAATTGGGCCACTAACTTTTTAACATAACATTGGCATAGTAACATTCCAATACATTTTATAATACCAAAATGGGGTATTGCGTTAACTGTCTCAAGTGCAAAGTATGTCAATCACTTAACAGGGTTGATACTTACATACATATATGTGCACACATACAAGTTACTCACTTCTATCTTCCTATAACATAACCTTTACTTCTTACATCTTTCTGTCCTTGAACACAAACTTTGGTGTCCTGTCATCACTTTCATCCACAGTCTCAAACATCTATGCATAAGTATTATCTCTAGTGCAATTTGTTCATACATAAATGAAATATAATTCTCCAGTGCAATTTGTTCATACATAAATGAAATATAATTCTCCAGTGCAATAATCTGTACYGTGGACATTCAAAATACGTCTCCAGGTGTTTTAGTACAGTTTATCTGGACAACAGCCATACCATCCACTTGACCATGAACTGTCAGCTTTATACCACAGTTTATCAAAATGCAGCCAAAYCAATTCCTCTAGGTATAACAACATGGGTGCCTTGTGAAGAGTCTCGATGACTTGAAATTTGAATTCTCTATTAATTATTACTCTCATGGTAAACAATTTCGTAAAASTCCAGATTGAAGAGATTAAGTTGCAATGGACATTAATTTTCTTTATTAGAATTATGATAGTTAACAATCAACCATACATTTAACATGTTTCAAAATACAGTAAATCCTAGGATAATGTGAAACAGTGTGCAGCATGTTTGAAATATTTCTGAAAACAAGAATCTTTGGTGATAACTTTAGAAACTGCGCCCCATATCTACAGCTCTTGTCCTTTTCAAGAGGTGTGATTCATCTTTCTGCGGCATGTCTTTTTCTGAATATTTCATCTAAAGACTAAGGTTCGTTGGTTGTATGTTTACTCTGATGTTGCAATTTGGTACTATTGGTTTCTCTAATTAAAGCACAGATGGCCATTGCCTTCGATTCTTACAATTCTCTATTTGATATATAGGGCACTTCTTGGCGACAGAGTATTGAAATTACTATCAGGTGCATGCTACCTCCCTCATCCAGACAAGGAGGCTACAGGTGGTGAAGATGCTCACTTTATTTGTGCAGATGAACAGGCTATCGGGGTTGCTGATGGTGTTGGAGGTTGGGCTCAGATGGGTGTTAATGCTGGAGACTATGCTCGTGAACTTATGTCTCATTCTGTGGCTGCAATTCAAGAGGAACCTCGAGGTTCTATCAATCTTGCCAGGGTCTTGGAGAAAGCCTACTTAAGTACAAAAGCCAGGGGATCATCAACAGCTTGTATCTTGGCCCTATCAGATCAGGTAAGTCTTTGCTTCAACCACTGTGTTTCTTATAGTTAATGGATACATATATGGTACAGTATGACAAAAATACATACCTGAAAAAATCCTGTATGGCCCCATTACGGGAGTATACATCTCACATGTATGAATTAGTTAATAATAATATTATTAACTAGTTTCTAATATTAATATTGATATTATTAATGTTATCCTTGAGTTGGTGCGGGTGAGGCCAGGTGCAAGCCCTGGTACTGTATGACAAAAAGACAACCGAAAAAGTTCAGTACAGCCACAATATGGGAGAATACATCTCATAAATACAAATTAATTATTAATATTATTACTCACCTGAGTGGGTGTGGATGAGGCCAGGTGCAAGTCTTAGGTGATTTTGACGACATAGAAAAGCCCCTCATAGTGCAGCTGTTTAGCTGAAGGGCAGCTTTAAGTTTGTATAATCAGCATCTCCAAAAATAAATATTAATATTACTAATTATCAATATTTCTGATTTGAAGTTTAGTACTAATATCTTTTTACTGATTATAATGTTACTTCGTGTAATATAATACTATAGTATAACTTCGTTTGATTCGACTTCAATCATAATAGTATGGCATATAACTATTTTAATTTTAATGATATATTTGAACCTTGGGTGGGCTTGGGACTGACCCAAGACTCTTTACATGCCACAAATTCCAATCTCCCAGATGGGTCCCAATAATCAATTTCACCGAGACGTCCACTGAAAGACTCGTAACATTGTTTGAGCCCACCTACCTGGGCTGCAACATCCAGAAACCCTGTTTCCACTATTTGACATCCTGGGCAGTGTAGGTGCCAGAGCTTTGGCATGCTGGTGGCACGCAGGTATGAATTGGTTCCTCAAAGCAGGTGTCATTTGGGCATTGACATTGACATTCCCTTTATCATACCTGCATGACCTGACAATATCTCCAACTGTCTTTGCTGTCTGCATCTCTCCAGCATCACAACCATCAGAACAGATTGCAGCAGCTTTGCGGCTTCTGCCTGCTGTTGATCCACCTTCCCTGAACAGATCAAACTGTGTAGAGGAGGAATATAGTTTATTAGGAGATGCTGGGCATGCTACAGACTCCAGAGGCACCTGTATGTTGGTAAAGCTAACATAGGCAAGAAAACCTTAACGCAGGAAAATTTGACCATACTGTGGCTGTACTGCATGGAAAATACAGCCGTATCCGTACTGATGCTGTATTTCCCTACAGGAACTGGCTCTATGGCCATATTTGGTAACTATAGTGTTTTTGTCCCTTACTTCCTGTTAAATAACGACTGTAGGTGGTGGTGATGTATCTTCTACACTTGAAGGAGTTTGGCTGTTGCTTGTATTTCACGATGGTGGTTCCTCTGACTGAATATTGTCTCTTTCTAGGGTCTTCATGCTGTAAATTTGGGGGATAGTGGATTTCTAGTAGTAAGAGATGGATGCACGATCTTAAGGTCTCCTGTACAGCAACATGACTTCAATTTAACATTTCAACTTGAAAGTGGTGGTGGCAGTGATCTCCCCAGCTCTGCTCAGGTCAAGAAATGCCATTGTTTGATCTATTTTGAGTTATGTTTCATATTTAGATTGATTCTTTGTAGCAAAATTTTGGATTTTCTCTTTTATTTTTAAGTGTTTTAATTTTGTTGAGTGATACAGGTCTTCAACATTCAAGTTGCTCCTGGGGATGTAATTATTGCTGGTACAGATGGTCTCTTTGATAACTTATACAATAATGAAGTGACTGCTGTAGTAGTCCATGCTGTAAGAGCTGGACTAGGACCTCAGATTACAGCTCAGAAAATTGCTGCACTTGCCAGGCAGAGAGCACAGGATACACACCGGCAGACCCCGTTCTCCACTGCTGCCCAAGATGCAGGTTTTCGATATTATGGTGGGAAACTGGATGATATTACTGTTGTTGTGTCATATGTTTCAAGCTCTAATTCCAACTAGGAGATTCGAGTTTGATGTTTTTGGTAACTTGTGATTGTGAGGTTGATTCCTTGGATGACCAGCCATACCCTCTATTGCTTTTGCCTGTTAATATATTAAATTCTCTAAAATTTGGTTCCCTTGTATCCTAAGTTGTGATCTGAAGTCATGTCATTGCAATAGTTGTTAACAGATTTCCCAAATATCGAATAATTGCCTTCTATCACTCCATTAGAAATGATGTAAATGACTTTGAACAGGAGAGGGTTGTTGATGTTCTGGATCATTCAAGGCTATCCAAATTGGACCTACTGATGTAAACTACCAACTGTAAACACGTGAATCTGAACGATTAATTTTGCTCCTGTAGTGGAAGTCTCTCATTAAATCTCACAGCCTGTGCTGAGTCTGCGATAGGCAGATTTACTTGTCATCATTGTATGCCTTCTATTGGTTAGGGAGTCACTGGACATGTATCCTACCATAATCAAATTGCAAAGTAACTGCAGAAAATGCAGAATATTTGCTGTATTATATTAAACATTCAAAACAATATCAATACCAACTGTTGCTTTGGTAAAAAGGATTGTATTAAGGGTACTTCGCAGATGGCAATGTTGAAATGAAAATATTAAAGAGCTAACACATGAAGTATTTTACCAGTGTTCTTCATGTTTGATAGGTGACATATTTTTGAGTTATTGGCTATTGATCAAGTAAATATTTAATGGCTGTCCAATTGTGCATGCCTGGTGAACTAGATTTTACCTGCATTGCCAGGGAATGTGTTCCTAGCCCTGGGTGACATGTCTCTGCGTCTACCCCTCCTAGGGATGTATCCCACATTCTGGGTATGGGATGATGTTTTCGGCGACACTTGAGGGATGTGCTCTCGAAGCAATCTGAAATTCCGATTTGTAGGTACTAGAGTTTAGAATTTTAATCCCATATCCATTGTTTTAATTTTCAAGGTCTGATCCTCATCCTCTATGCATAATAATCTGATTTAATGTCCGATTTGCATTTTCCATGCCTTGTGATCTGCTACACGAGTCTGTCCAGTAAGTTATTCAAATGGTCCGACTTCTGTATTTCATGTCTAGATAACTGATATAGAGGTTTAATCTGTATATTTTGTGTCCAATCATCACTGCACAGCTGTTTGGATTTGTGTATTTTATTGCATGGCAACCTGTTATTAGAGATTCAACCCACGTGTGTAGTGCTAGAATGTAGACTGTCTAAATTTCTTCAAGATTTGTCTTTTCCGCAACTGCATACACTTTCCCCAAGTTTTGGCAGATCCATATAAATTGCAGAGTGATATTGTGTAATAGTATAGAGTTCAGATCACAGGGTTTAATGTTAAGTTTGTATTTAGTTATAAACTTATATGTATTAAAATGGCTATGATTTGTATTGAAAATTAGCTGTGGCTGAACCGTTCAGCAACATAATACAAAATATATAGACAAGGTCTTTCATGAGTTTTTCAAACTTTCTCGAAAATTTAAAATTACTTCCTACAGGCTGCACTAGCCTTTCTTTCCTATTCCTATCACTAACTATTCAACTGGTATATTGCTGAATGAACTGCTTTAGCCAAAAAAGAACTTTGCAAAACATTAACATACCCTGATTTTAGAGAAGTCATCTCACTAAGGTCTCCCTGCTTGACACCAACCATGGATGGATGGATGGCTGTTGCCATATTTCTTTCCAAATCTGGTTCCTGTTGCACTGTATTTTCCTCCTATGCCTTTGCAGGCTAGTTTGAGAATGATCCAACCGAAAGTTTTTTTTTTGGCGAGGAGAGCGAGGAGCCACAGATCACTGAGATCCGACCACAGAATGCCTTTCTTTCGCCAGCTTCACAATCTTGTCTTGGAGCGTCTCCACTCTCTCTGCCAATTCTTCATAACACTGGTTATGATTCTCCATGAAGATTTCAAATTGTCTTTCTTTTTTCCTTGGAGATTCCACTTGTGAATTTGTGCCTACAATCTCCCTGTGTATGACGTGAGATTCGATAAAGTGCCTATTAACCCAGTGTTTCTTCCACCCTTACCATTTATGACCATATAGAGAGAGACAGTTCTGAGTTTCCCCTATATTTTGATCACACCTTTTTATCCTTCTTCGCAGATTTGTATTCTCACAGATTGCACATCTGTGAGTTCCCATGTGTGTCGGCCATTGTTCTCCAGGCCGAATCCTTTAGGCTGCCTTCCAATCCTTTCCCACTAGCCAAGCTCCTTTTAGAAACCAAATGCCAGATGCACAGGCTGTTCACTCCAAGATGCCTCTGTTCTCTCTGAACAAGAAACATCAGACTGGACATGAGGAGGAATGTCCGCGAATTCAAGAAATTAAACTCACCTGCAGAAAGTCGTCCCATCCTTTCTGCATTGATAAATGCTCTACCTCTGGCGTGAAGTTGAGAGTTAGTCCTCGGTAATGAAGGGGCTTTAGTGCCTGTCTCTTCGCTGACTTCACATCTTGCCACTTGTCATCAATGTTAATTGCATCAAACTTTGGACCAGCATAAATTGGTATATGTCACGGGAGGTAGAATAGATGTCTATCCTCACTATTTATGCTTACCTTTCCAACTGCTATGCAAACTGCTTCATTTGCTTTCCTATTGGCCGAGGTATCGAGTGTTCTTAGAACATTAAAGAACTCGATGGTTTTGTAACTCATTGTCGGGCTTTCATAACTAGCTTTTCTAATTGCATGTCTTGGGGGGCTGATTGATTGCGCATGTCTGGTTATTACTGTGGAATTCCCCACCACAGTTGCTGCATAACCCCTCTATTCTTGAGTATTGTCAATCCATGGAACAATGCCAGTGCCTTTGCTTGGTTAGTGGTAGCCTTTTCTTGTTTTCCATTGACACTCAGAGCGATACCCCTGCACCTGCCACCTCTCTCTCTCTCTATATATATTTTAATATTTACTTGCACCCAGGCACCTAATTTAAAAAATGGCAAACCCTTACTCGTTAGAATTTTAAAATTGAACTATCGGAAAGCCAACTGTTTTCTTTCTCTGGTTACAGTTAATGCGTGGATACTTGAACTCTATCGTTGCCTTTGAATGCTGAGAGGTTGAACTCCATTGTTGCCTTTGAATGCTGAGAGGTTAATAAGTTGATGAAAATTTCCATAAAGGTGTAAAAAAACGATTAGTTAACTTTTACCCGATGTTTGATAGTGCAAAACTTCGGCTACATATTGAATATATGATGGCCCCAACCTTTATGTGATAATGGATGGATGCAGAGTAATCTTTAGTAGTTCAAAAGCCCTTTTTTTTCGTAAGAAATCAATAAATGTTCAAACAATAGAAGTGGCATAGCTTTTTGCCAAGGGTTGAAATGGTTAGCACTATATGTCACCTTCTTTTGCCTATCGTTGAATGGATTGTTAGGATTTATACAGGGATTTGCATCGATGTGTGTATTATCTATTTAGAACTGGGGTATTTTTAAGATTTGAGACTGCTTTCGGAGGAAACGTCCAATATCCTAATATTCCAGAAACCTTGCGTCATCATCTAAAGGAGGGACATTATTTGTGGTTTGAATCCAGAGAGGTGTGAGGTCACCTGGCCTGACTTAACAGCCATGATGGTTTTGCCGCTTTCCAGTCATCCTTGTGGGGGCAAATCGACAACTTCTCTGAAATTGCGGTGGCTAGGACAATACCCTGCTTTCACCCACCTGATTAACCTCTTGTCCTTGCTATATTTTGAGAAGTGAAACATCACCATTTTTTATATGCATTTGTTTTGGTGACATTGCGTATGATATTTTATCCTTCCTTTCTTGAAAATGTGGGAACTCATATGCAGTGTCGCCAAAATAATTATAATCAATGCCCCACTGCAATAACTGACATCATAAAATTTCATTATTGACTTTTGTTGTAGATTGGAGAATATTTACCGTCTCATTGATGGGATGGTAAGCTCCAAGATTCAGTAACGAATGATCTTTGGTGACTAATTTATATTAAGTTTGCCACCGAGCTTGAGCACAAGTTCATGATTAATGATATTATTATGCAAATCTTCGAAATCCATAAAACTGGTTTTGATCTCTTCATATGGTTGCCTCGGCGGTGTTTGTCATCTTCTAAGATGTTTTTTTAATGTGTTAGGATGTGTATTTATTTCTGGACTTTCATATATAACTGAATAATGGTTCTAAATGTGTTATGATGTGTATTTATTTCTGGACTTTCATATGTAACTGAATAATGATATATAACTCAATAATGGTTCTAAGTGAATTAATAAACAATGTCCAAATTGGTTTCATTTCCAAAATGTAGGGTGAAAAGCAGAGCAACTGATAGCTTGTTTTTCGTTTTAGCTTCCAATTTTTCACTTTGATAGCTTTGCATTATTTTTAATAGTGAAATTGAAAATTTCACTTTGATAACTTAGCATTATAGTTTAGAGGAATTGAATTTTTCATTTTGATGGCTTAGGAATATATTTGATGGAAGATTGAAATTTTTCATTTTGATAACTTAGCATTAAATTTATTTTACAGAGGGATTGTTGGAGTGGTCAATCATATTTTTTTATTCCATTTGAAAACAAATTATTTCATTTAAAATTTTACGTACTTTTAATTTGGAAGCATATTCTTTAAGACCATTTCAGTCAAAATCATCATAAACTGATTGGTTTTCTTGTTCCTATATTGGCTTTGTATCGTGTCCGTTTAGATGTTTCATTCACATTCCATACCAATCCAATTCACATGCCATACCAATCCAATGAAAATCATTATGGAGCTCACTGGTTCACTTACTCTCTGTTTTGTTTTGCATAACCTTCATTTTGATCTTGTCTTCATTATCTTCAATTTATTTGAATAGTGGCACTGAAGATTCTAAACTTAAGAATAAATGAAAAAAAATACTTTCACAATAATCAAATCCAAAGAATATAATCAGTTCTCACACATATAAGGTATATTACAATTGAAAAATTGCAGAACTTGATTTTTTTTGTGTGTTGAATTTCTCTTGAGTACACTCCAAAACTCAAGTACACATTGCAAGGTGAACTTTTGTGTATATCATAGGATGAACTTCACATGTTCAATTTTCATGCAACGTGAACTTTTGTGGATCCCATACAATGGAACTTTATATATTCAATTTTCATATTTTTGGATCCATTTGGTGAGATTGTTTAAGGCAATATGGTATGCCTATTTAGATTTTAACCCTAAGAGTTTGTATACATGCTTTAGAGTATTGCATAACTTCTATGAAATTCTTAACAAACATCGGAGGCTCGGATTAAAAAACGAAGTGTGTGATTCTCCTCCAATGAGTGTGGTCCTCTATTAGGGGTTGTTATTCAAGGAGCCATTGCAAACAATACATACACGAATGATTCTCGTCTTTATTGTGGATAAGTTGAAATCATTCGCCATGTCTTTTGTAACTGCAATTGTGCTGGGATGCATTGTAGCTTGTTTGGGACATTTTCTTGAGTAAGATTTCTTAAAAGATTGCTATGCCAAGGGATGGAGATTTCGTTGTTCCTTTTCACTTTAAAGGTGCTTGGGATTGTATAATATATTTGTATATATTGTGGACACTTTGTTGTATTTATATTTTTATATTTTGGTAATGTGTTATTTATTGCTTTTTTTAGAAAACATTTGTTTAATGAGTCAAATGTTTAGTGCAAAGTCAAAAGCATTAAATGTTTAGTGCAAAGTCAAAATCATTATTTTATGGAGATGTGAGTGGTTCTTTGAGGTGCAGTCTGACCTAAGGGTTTTTGTTATTGATTTGTGTTAGAGTATTTATTTATGGTACCATAAATTTTTGTTAATATTAAACATTTTCTAAAAGTAGATTGTAAGAGTCCAAAGTGGTCCACAGTGAAGTGGTTTACAGAACATATGTTGATGAGTCCAATGTGTTATTTCTAATATTTTATTGTGATTAAATTTTGAGGTATATATGCACCATGCAAACAATCAATGCTCAAATTTTAAGCACTAATGTTAATTTCAATTTGAATGGTATATAACTAGTGAACCCATTCATAATGAAAAGTTGTTATGCAGCAATATTTGAAATGACAACAGTAAAAAATCAATTACAAAAAAGATGATATATATGTCTTAAATATCAATTAGTGCTAAAAATTAACTATCTATTAATTAAATTATCTATTAATTAAATTGTAATTTTTATAAAAGCAAATAATAAGACTAGTTTGTAATATCAATTGTAGCTTTCAGATAGTATAAATATTAATAAATTTCATAAAAAACATTTGACACTTCTTTTGTGTTTTTTCAAATGTTAAAAATAAAAAAATACAACTTCTTACAGAATGACCTTTTTGGTGCAAAAAAGTTCATATAAAAGAGATTTGTTCCATGTATCCACATGATCGTTGAGGACTACATGTTGGATCCATATTTGGAGCATATGACAATGCATGCTCAACCATAGGTATTAGTGCCTTGTAAAGTCACAATTAGTACATTTGGTATGTTAGTTGTAGAATCCATTAGGAAAAAAAATTGTAGCAGACCTTGAGGCCTTTGCCTACAAAGAGAATTCTATCAAAACAATATTGGATACTCAGACTTGCTTTGTGGCCCTATAGGAATGCAAAAATCTAAGATGTCATCCATGGTTAATTATGTAGGGTAAGATATTGTCTATGATGTGAAGCTTTATGAGATCTACACAAGCAAGAGCTAAAGTAGTTGTTAATCAAGCCTATCGAGTCTTTAAAAGTTATTGATTGTTGTCTTCATCATATCCCCAACAAATCTTTGTTAGAGTGGATGTTAGAGAATTATCACTAATGCATAGATCTATAAGAACACCAATTCTATTATTTTCTTCATAGATTGATCAAGGATCCCACCTATGCATTGAGTTGTCATGGAAGCAAAGAATGTGTCTCATGGATTTCGGGCTTCCAATGAAGCACATGGAAAATGAGCTTTGGGGATGTTTAAAAAAGAATAGACAAGACCAACTATCTTAAGAAATATGTAAGTGTTGCTAGAAACATCAAAAGAAGAAAATGAAGAGCGATATACAAATATGCATAAAATAGAGAAAAGATGGATGATCAATTTGGAGAACAAAGAAGTGAGAATTTGATGATGCAAAAAAATTGAATGATCAAAATCATAGTTCTCATAGTTGTGCTTTCAATTTTAGATTTTGTTGTGTTGACAAGTTTCATTTTGTGCAGGTTTATATCCAACTTATTTAAGAACGTACATGTTTGAAATTTTCCCTTCAGAGAGTTTTAATCCCAAGTAGAATCATTAATGGACTTTTTTTTTTTTTTACAGAAACCGAAAGATGATATTTATATATAAAAAGACACGATCAGAGTCACTAATTACAAAGAGGGGTGCTGGGTCAAAGCCCAACAATTAGTATTTCAGATAGCTTACTATATGGGCCTATTCCAAAAACTGCTACTGATCTTTAACAAAAAATAACTAGTCTAGCTATTGCTTACAGTCTATGCTTAATTAAACTGAGCCATAATTACATTTTTTTTTTCTTTTGGCTAATCTTACTGCTTCGTTTCCTCTGGAGCTTGTGCTGGAGCTTCTTCTAGAGGTATGTCCAGGGCTACGTTCAGGTCTGGCAGGACCGAGATGTCTTTGCTCCCGCATTCTTCACTTTGGCTTTGTCCTGCTACTTCCTGGATTCTGGTTCCATGTAATTCCTCAAGTCTTTCACCTTGTCTTCTCAAGAAGTCGACCTCGTCTTGGAGCTGGCTAATTAGGGCCCGATGTTGTGACATATTTTCTATAGTGAAGCTTAGGGTGGTGCTGTGTGAATCCAGTCTCATGGCCCGACGCTGGGTGGTGATGAAATTGTCGTCCACCATTTCCTCTTCTCAGTCGTCTTGTCCTAGGCGCTGTTCCATTCTGGCGATTCCTGCGACTGATGTGAATTTTTTGAGATTTTTGGTGTTTACTGCTCCTATGCTTCCACAACCGTTGCCTGGGCGAAGGCCTTGCGACTGTTGCTGGGCTCTAGTCGTGCGTTCTGGGGCCGCTTCTCTTCTTTTTGGGGTGTAAATCAATGAATCCAATACAATTGGATCCTTTTCCTCTCTCTGTGTTGAGTTCCTCCGCTCTGGCTGTGCTTGTTATTCTCTTTTGGCTGTTCAATCCAGTCGTTGTGTTCTTGAATTGTGGCCTCCACCTTATCTGTTTCTGTCTTGCGATTCCTGTGGTCTGAACACTAGCTTGGAGCTTCGGGGCTCTTCCTATCTCCTGTAATTCTTTTTAACTCTCTTGCCTTCCTATGGGTGTATAAACATTGAATCAAGAATTGTCCTCCCTGGAATCCCCATGTGACATCCATTCTTGAGCGTGCAATATGACGCCTCTGGGGTGAGGTGTATTGCTTTTCCAACTTTCACGTGCATTGGAGCCTTACATCAATCGTTTCCCATTCCATTAGCACTAGTGCCATTAATGGAAGGGTAAGGTGAGAGGAAGAGGAGCGAGGTGGGAGTGACCTCATGTGCAGGCTCCCACGAGGAGTATACCTTTTGTTGCGCTGATAATCCATTTTCACCTACTGTGACGTACTTTTTCTCCCCTTCCTGGATTTGGCGAAGTACATTGATCCCCCGGGTTTGTCAGGAGTTCGTCCTGACCTGTTGTTGCGCTGGAGAGTCATATGTGCTTGGCTGCTGGGTGGAACGTTGATGCGTATGAGCTGGGGCATTGGAGAGGTTAAGGGGGGCTAGAAATGCAGGCCTACCCATAACTTCCAAGTGGCCTGTGCTTTTCCCTATGGCTTTGTTAGCCTGCTCATCAGCTCTTTAGTTATTGGCTCGTCGGACATGATAGAAGAAGGGGCGCATGCTCGAGATTGTGTCCTTGGTTCTGTCGATGATTCTTTTGAGAGATGAGTTCTTTCGGTTTGTGCTTTTGACGAAGTACCTGATGATCGTTTTGGAATCCCCTATTATGACCAGCTTGTTTATTTGATGATCCTTCGCTATTTGGGTCCCTTTGAGGAGTGCATATGCCTCTGCTGAATTGTTTGTGGTAGTTCCTAGATTCCAAGAATAGGTTTGCATCCTTTGTCCTCTAGGGTCGAATAGAACCCCTTCTGCACTTGCCTTCCCTTTAATTGACTTACTTGTTAAACAAAGCAAAACTATTCATTATCTTAGAGTGTGGGAGATGAACACATTACAGACAGTGAATGACATCCATGTTTTTCGATCAACAATGTTCATAACACACGATTTCAAGTGGGGAACCGAGAAGACAAGATGTCTCAAGTGATCATTAAGTGACACTTAAAATGACAAATACAACAATAGTGTGGTAGTGATCAATTTGATGGATTTGATGTTGAACTCTGCATATTAATCATGATTCACACTTGTCTTCATTTAACTAAAGGTATAATGACCATTGAGCACCCACAACTTCTGAATAACAACATTGATGGATGTTGAAAACATGACCCTTTAATTTTTTTTTGTAATATTTATTATATTTCATAAATGATGTATAAATTCAAAAATTAATTTGTTTAAAATATTTTTCAATTATATTTTGAAATAGACTTGAATTATAATGACTCAAAATATTTAATTGTAATGTTTACTTCGAAAATACATTTCTAGCATATCAATGTAAACAAAACCTCAATTTCTTCTTCATCTTACCTACACATTGAGTAAAATTTCCAAACCATATTTATCCTTTTCTTGTTTTTTAAGGATGAAAAATCTTAATTCTAACTTTGATATTAGCACCACTGACATGATAGAAAGCCAATATTGCTGAAAATCTATGGTGTATTGGTGAGTTGAAGGGCTTTCCATAAGGATTACTTGAATTCAAATTGTTCACAAGTTTTTGTTGGATGTTTATGTGTTTGATTAGGTTTTTTGGTGATGTGATATTATGATAAATGTTAGTTTTATGATACTATAATTTGATGAAGTATGTTTATTGTTAATGGAGTAATAAAAAATGGATTTTTTTGTATTTTAAATAGTATTTGTTATTTTGTAATATTTTATGGTTAGGAAAGTTTAGATGGCTTGTCGAAGGTAAACAAATGATGTTAGGTACATGTGCTCGGTGAATTTGACGTAATAAATACCCTTTGCCCATGACATCTATTGGCCACTTTATTAACAATAAATATTTTTTCAACCAACTAAAAGAAAATCAAAGTTCACTTACTTCATAGAAACGTCTTGTTTCCACCAAAATCTTTAGGACTTGCCCTTTTCTTTAGCACTTTGTATAACAATGTGCTTAACAATATGTTGCTCAGGTGTGGTAGATCATAATAGGATTGAAATCTTGGTGGATGACTTAAAAATTTATAGCCTTATTAGTGAACCAAAATTCCATTAACAATGAGGTAGTTCTTACGTTCTCATTGATTATGTAATTGTATAAAGGTTCTTTTGGATCACATCACTTTTTGAGTCGATGTTTCATACCAAGCCAATGCGCTTCATCATCAGGATAAATTGTGATGAGAATATGAGTTTTAGTGTTCTATTAATATGAAATAATGATCCATTATTTGACATGTTATTAATTGTAATTTTAAGGTCGAATTTTAGTTTTAGTTTGTTTGTATAATTGGTTTAGATTTTTATAAGTTACTAAAGTTTAATAAATTAACAGATGTATTATAATTTATCATGGAGCCCTCTAATCTTGTAACAAACTTTCCATCAATTTTCAAAATCCAACGACATAGAAAGTTAGTTCCCATCAATCCAGGACATTTTTGATGATCAAGGTCGATTTTGAATTGGACAAAATTCCCAAGGGAAATGTTCCACCATGCATGGATCTTGGATCATGGTAGAAATCTACTCATTATAAAATTTATGTCTGTTTCTTTGCTCCAATATTAGCTTACTCCATATATCATAACTTTGATTTAAATTTTTTAATTATAATAATCTACATTTCATTCGTTTATTACAATTAATTTTAATTAGTATTAAACATATTTTGTTTTGTTTCCATTTTGAATATGTTTTTATTATATCTAGTCACATATAAAACATGTTACAAAGTGGGATTTGAACCTAAGTGGGTATAGTAACAACTTTTTCTCACAACCACTCAGGATATACCCAATTAACATATCTAGTTTAGTGTTTATTTTAATTTTGCTTTTATTATATTAGGATATAATGTTAAATTTTTTGCTTCACTATTGTTTTGACTTTGATTGTGTAATCCCAATGCCATTTTGCAGCAATGTTTTTTATCTAATGCCACATTCAACTTTCATAAAGGCTATCATTCTCGAGAAATTTGAGACAAGAATCTTAAGATTCATTCCTTGCAATCATTACTCAAATACTACTCAATCCAAAGACTTTACAATTGATCGATCAAATACCTTCTTCTGTGAATAATTACATCTATTTGTGCAAACATGATTCTCTTTTCAAGTTCTTAAGATAACTCTTTTAGTTTGGACCCTAAGATATGAGACCTTCTTTGTGGAGGAACAACCACACTATGATCCCAAGGGAAACACAAATGACCACATGTGAATCTCCTTAGCAAGCTAGTTGGGTACGCACACTCTTACTACTAAATATTACGTCATGATGTCATTGTTGAGGGGTAAATCCTTGTGGGTTCAGGGTAGTTGGGTACACCACTCCAGTCGACACTCTTTTGACATCAATATGGGACGGGTAAACCAAGAAGTTAACAAACTATTTGAGGTATACTTTTTCCATGTACTACATGAACATAATGCACTAGCATATAATTGCGAAAATTATGCCATTTTGTTAAAAATGGGGGACATTATGGTTAATGGAAAGCTTAATACTCAACCAATTACCTAATCTTCCATGAAGGTCAAGACACGTTGCATTCATTTAAGTAAGCACACGACAATGAGTAGGGAAAGCTCGCCATATAGTGGAGTAAGTAATGTGAAGAGACTAATATCTTCGAATCGCATGCAACAACATTCATTCTCGCATGCTTTTGAACTCGGGAGGATTATCTTTGCAATATTATGGGATAATGGTAATGAATTGTGGTATTCTGATGTGGAGGTGTTGGAGCACATGCCAAATTTCTAGACCAATAAGCATTGGTAAGTTGAATTAATTTGTGCACATGGTTCAATTCTTGCTTTGGAGTTCTAGTAAGCTAGATCACTTTTCATTTATTCCTTCAAGAATGGGTAGAGCGCTTGGGATTGGTGGTTGTTTTTGTTCATGGGATTCTTTCTGGGTCCTTATCTCTCTTATCAAGACTCCTTTCCTAGCTATGGTTGTTCTTTAACTCTTTCAGCACACTTCCTTTCTTTTGGGTGTTTTTTTCTTTGATTCTGGCTCTGGTCTTAGCTAGGTAGAGGCCTATCAGTATCAAAATGTTTTGCATCTCTTTTTATCTAAGCAATTTGTTCACTCTGGACTCTTTGTGGGAGTTATTTCTTCCCTTTTGGATTTTCCGTGGTATACCCTGCTTGTTCTGCATTTAGTTTCCTTAACCATTGTTCGGTTGGACAGTTCAGAGCATTTCTAGTATTTATTTCGGGTTTCAAAGACCTCAAAAGAAGAAAAGAAAGGTTTTAGTGGAGTTTTAAAATTACAACTGGTCTTGCATGGATTTGGTTTCTATAAGGATTATAGAGAGTTGCAAGAGATTAAGTGGGGGATGAGAAGTCACAAGGAGGCTATTGGGGGGGTTATTTTAAACCCCAGAGGAACACTTGAATTTATATATGCTTGAGGCCTAGGTATGTCAACAAACAACCAGGCTAAATCCTACGCACTTTTGCAAGGCTTAAATATTTCTATAGGCATTGACATCCAAACAACATTCTTTTGGCATCAATAATGGAATGGGTAAACCAAGAAATTAGCAAACTATCCGAGGTCTAGTTTTTCCATGTACTACGTGAACATAATGCACTACAGATAATTGCACAAATTAGGCCATTTTTAAAAAAATGGGGGACATTATGGTTAATAGAAAACTTAATACTCAACCAATTCCCTAATCTTGCATGAAGGTTAAGGCACAATGCATTCATTTAAGTAAGCACATGGAAAAGCTCACCATATAGTGGAGTAAGTAATGTGAAGAGACTAATCTCTTTGGCTCACATGCAACAACATTCATTCTCACATGCTTTTGAACCCGCGGGAGGATTATCTCTACAGTATTGTGGGATAATGGCGATGAATTGTGGTATTCCATTGTGGAGTTGTTGGAGTGCATGCCTAATTTCTAGACTAGTGAGCAATGGTTACTTGAATTAGCTTGTGCGCATGGTCCAATTCTTGATTTGGAGTTCTGGTAAGCTGACTCCCTTTTTTTCCAGGGGATTCTTTATGGGTCATATCTCTCTTATCAAGGATCCTTTCCTAGCTATGGTTGGTATTGAACTCTTTCAACACACTTCCTTTCTTCTAGGTGTTTTTTTCTTTGATTCTATCTCTACACTTAGCTAGGTAGAGGCCTATCGATATCAAAAGGCTTCGCCTCTCTTTTTATCTAATCAATCTTGTCACATACCCACTACAACAAAAATAAAATTTTCGCTCTTCCTCAAGGGATAGAATCCCCAAATTCCTACGGGGGCTTAGCGCAGGCTAGCTCTTCCCTATTCCACCTCCATGTGATCGTTGGTTATGACCACAGGCCAAGCCAAGAGGCTCCTTTCACATTTCGCGACTCAAGAATTTAAGAGAGTCAAGTCTTTCGACTCTTCAAACCCCGAAACCCAAAATATTACCTTCGATGAGATCGATGGCTGCGAATCTCCCCCTGATCCGATGGTCTTGGCCGTATCGGGATTTCGGTAACCGAGAGTTCGAAATGCAACGACCCAAACCACTGGTCACTCCACTCCTCGAATTCTGATATGGGAATTTGTGTATGAGATCAACGACCCTCGTTGATTTGGATCTGGATCTGACGGTCACTATCCCTCCTGAGCTTAAGGGTGTTGAAAGACACTCAGTCTTAATCGCGCATCGGGGTTTCATATACCAGGATTTTGCGACTTGCGAAGACGAGGGGTCTTGCTCTCTGGTTTCCCGGATGCTGAAACGCCGAAACTTATTCACACTAAACCGGCTCAACCACAGAGCATGTCCGGGTTTTGTATACCAGGATTTTGCAACTTGCAAAGACGAGGGGTCTTGCCTTTTGGTTTCCCAGATGCCGAAACGCTGAAACTTATTCACACTAAACCGACTCAACCACAGAGCGTGTCGGGGTTTCATATACCGGGATTTCACAACTTGCGAAGACGAGGGGTCTTGCCCTCTGGTTTCCCGGATGCCAAAACGTCGATTGAAAACCACGTGTCCCTCCGATGGATGGCTGCAAATACTTCAGGACTTTCAGGACTTTGATGAGTCCTCTCTCCCCTGCATGCACCAAGTTAAACCTCGTGTGCCTTTTCTGGATCCGATGACTATCAGTCCCTTGCGCTCGATCTGACGGTTCAGATCTATTCTCTTATGCACTCTTCTCCGGCTATCTGGACGTAGGCTCCAACGGTCCAAATTTTCCCTTGCGAATTGATGATTCGCCCTTCAGGACTTTGGGGAAATCCTCACCTCTATTTCCCCGAATTGAACCAACGGTTCAGATCCGATTTCGATCACAGTCTATTTGTCACTCTTGAGCTTTCATACGCTCTGAAACCTCCAAAGGGTTTCTCGACCTCTGCACTCCATGCAGGTTCTTGCACACAATGGTGAGATCCTTCCCGAGCTTGTCCAGGACTTAAGGAGTTCTGGGTTTGGTTTGCCTCACAGAGAGCCTGTGTCGATCTGCACTACCTCTCCTGAGCTTAACAAACTTCGTCCTCCA
>SNQJ01S0023277.1:70456-85438 GCA_010110895.2 Picea sitchensis | reverse complement strand
TTGGCCACTTTTTGGTCCTTAGATCACATTCTGGTGTTGGGTGATTCGAGGATTATAATCGATTGGATAAACCATCACAGTAAGCTTCACGCAGTGCACATCGAAGGATGGAAGGAGAGAACCATGAAGCTGTCCAGCAACTTCTCAGCCATCGAGTTCCGTCACATCCCCAGATCTCAAAACATCGCTGCGGATGCCCTATCAAAGAAGGCATTATGTGGTGTGGTTGGTAGGCTCTCGGTTTATCATGTTGACAAAGGTGTCGAGAGCCCCACCTCCTATTATAATCTATTTGAAGGATAGAGCTTCTATCTTGGTTAGATATGTTCACTGTTTTGTTAGCTTCATAGATTATGCTGCGCCCTTCTTGTCAAACAACGAGCTGTTTTTCTTTCCTCGTTACCTCTCTATCTTGAAGCATATTGTCTCTCGAATATGGTTGGGTCATATATTTGATCGTCCTTGCTTGCAAGGCTGCCAAGATCTATATTGTAAATGGATTTATACTCTTTATAAATTTGAGGTAATTTTTTCATGGAAAAAAAAGTTGTTTTGTTATAATGACATATTTTTATGTTGAGATTTTATTTTACATTAATACTCCTCTTCTAAATTATGGGTTAATACTTTTATTGGTACATTGTATCTTGTGTATAATCTCACATGCATAATGATTATGAGACAAAATGATGGTTTTTAAGGCATTATCCTCACCATTTTTTTGACAATTTAGAAGTTTGCTTTGGGTTGTAAGTTGATGTGATAACACCCTCTCACTCCACTATTAACATTATCGACGTTTCCAGTCTCATGCATTGTGGGTCGTCTTTGGGTTGTGGTAGCTATCTATGTGATGTTACAAGAAAATCTTGATATAATGGCATATATCTGTGTTGAGATTTTGTTCCACATTAATAATCTTCTAAACTGTATGGGTGTGTTAACATTATCATTGGGAGTGTGTGTTGTGGATAATCCCACATCATAACAACTATGAGACATATAATGTTTATGAGGTATTTACTACATCAAAATATTTGACAATCTGAAAGTTGGCTTTAGGTTGCAAGTCCCTAAGTTGATTTGAAAGCATCATCCCTCATCCTGGTACTAACATCGTCATTCCTTATGCGTTGTCTTTGGCATATGGCCATGACCTATGTGATGTTACAAGCTATTTTTTACATGATTGATATATCCCTACATTGCGATTTTGTTCCACATTAATATTCATCATCTCATGTTTGCATAAGACTCTCTTGGGTTTTAGTGTTACATAGCATATGTGCTCTCTTGGGTTTTAATGTCCCATAACACATGGACCAAGTTTTGTGAAGGCGTGACAGCTTGTTAATGTGATAAGCATTGGTGTTGTGATATTAGTACAATGTCATTAAAACATGCTTATCATGATGGCCTGATAAAAACCAAGACATAGTAGTTTCCATGGTCTCCCAGTGTTTATATGCTTATTGTGTTGTCTTCTAATATCTTATGGTGAGCTATGTCTAGGTGGCTTGTCCTACATAAACGAAAAAAGTCAGGGGCAAGTCCTTAGTGATTTTGATAGAATATATACCTATTTGTTGTGGCGTTTAAGATAAAGGTAAACCCCCCCGGATGGGGTGTTAGTTGAGAACATGTGTCAAGATGGAGGGGACGACGCTTGCCAACGTAGTACCAACCACATGACTAACGCATGCACCACCCCTCCTCCCACACCATGAATTTACGCAACCTTTCACTCTTACCAGCGCATCATTAACGCTTCGAGTGCGCTTTGCTCTGCCTCCTCGTTTGATCTATGGAGTCTTCATTACTGTGGTCACCTTTGCGCGTGTGAATCCTCCTTCTCCAACATTATTCATACCATGGCACTCACCGACGGGTTCTTCAATTCTTTCTCTTTTCACCAGATCCATCCCGTGGTCTGCACTCCTCCCCGGTGCTCACCTGCTACGCTAGCCATTTCTCTGTGCCTGCTTATCTTATTCTTGCCCTGGCCATACCTCAACTGCGAGGGAAATCCAAGCGAGGCTTGGCCTGGTACCAAAACATGCCGCACATGGCCATTCAACCTCAACTTGCCCCCACACCTTCACACATATCTCCACCTTTTTCGACCTCCTCCTCTGGTCAATCCTCTCAGATCCAAAGTGTCCTCTCACCTCTTCCTCGCCTTGGGATTGTCGAGTTGAGTGGTTCGACCTCTTGGGAAACTCACTGGGATTTTCCCTAGGGCCATTGTTGGACTTGGCCTCTTCCTCGCAACTTGCCTTGGTCGTCCCACCAAATTTGCCCGAGAATTCATCTCCTGCGTCACCACCAGTGCACTCACCACCAGTCTAGTGTCCACGGGAGGACACCTCCGTCCACCGAGAGAAAACTCAGGACAAACCCCACTTCTGCTCGGATTGCACCACTTGCGCAAAGTTCCAAGACGACCTTGCAATTCTGCAAGACCTGGTGTTCGAGGTTCACAAGGAGGTGGACGACCTACAGTTCCGTCTGGAAATTCTGGACAAGAAGGGGATGCAAATTCTGCAACTTCTCTCCTCTCTGCATGGCTCTCGACAGTCCATAGAATAGACACCTAGTGCACCAGCGTCCTCAGAGGCGGTCTTGGTTCCGACTCTCCAAATGTCAGCAATGGACAACGCGGAAATAAGCTCGGCTTCGACTCTATAGGCGCCTACATTGGATAATGTGGTATGCAACACGTCAGCTGCCTGAGCCGCGACATCTGCACAGGTGTCAGACTGCATGGCCTATTTTTAGTTATGTTTATATTTTGACAACCGTATTGTCGGTTAATTCTCTTTTTGACTGTCATAAGTTAGTCTTAGAAGGTCTAGATGCTCGGACGAATCGGTTTCCCCACATGGTGATTCTGTTCTAGATGTTTAAAATGCTGTCCGAATATGGGGTTTTGGTTTAGAAGACTAGTTGAATTGGTTTCCCTCTGGGGAAATTCAGTAATTACAGTACTCGGACAAACTTGGCGATATTGTAATTTTACTTACAAAAAAAAAGAAGATAAAGGTAAACCCACTTTGTTATCAAAGGGCAATTTACCAGCTAACAAAATTAAATTGTTACTTGAGGTTTGTTTTCCTCGTAGACATGTCTTATTATTTGAATTATCCTTGTATAGACATTGCCCAAATCTATTTGTTTGAAATGATTTTAGAAACATGTCTCAAGGGGTTGCACTGCACAATATCAAGTTTATTAACTTAGATGCCACGTTCTAAGCAGTAATTATTTTGCTAAAAATGTGTGGGAGTTGCACCCTATCTTAGTGATTTGTATAACAATGTGTTGTTCAAGTGAGCTAGACCACAATGAATATGGAATCCTGGTAGATGACTTCTAACCTTGTAACCTTACTAATAAACCAAAGCCTCTTTTGCAATGTGGTATTTCTTACATTCCCATTGTAGTTGCGTAATGACAATGTTGTTTTGTAGCAATGTTTGCTATGCAATGCCACACCCAAATTTTACCTAAGGCTGCCATTCTTGAGAAATTTGAAACAAGAGTCTCATAATTCATTGCTTGTTGATCATGAGTTCAACTAGACATACTATTTTTGTGGAACTTTGTCTAAAGAAATTACAACTCAATGATCAAATACCTTCATTTATAAACAATCTAACCATATTCACTATATATATGGTTAATTTTGATGTGAGGAGTCATCAAACTCGACAAACATATATATTGCCCTAAGATGCTATGTCCACCAACGTTTAAACTAAAGTTGTTAACATGACAATAATACGCTCTCAACCAATAAACTACAACTCATTGAACTCTAAGTGTGTAATTATAATCTCATTTCAAATTGACAATACTTGGAAAGTTCTTCTATATGCTTGTTTTATAAAGTGTTGAACATCCACCACTTATTGAGAGATGAAATGCCACATCACATTTTTGTTGGCATTGCCTTTCCTATTAACATATGAATTCATTTATGAAATACAAGCATATCGCTTCATAAAAACTTGAATCTTAATAAGGATATAACAACACCCCGCTTTCTTGAAAACAACAAAATAATTTATAACAAAATTAACAAGACTTCTCATTAAATAAAATATTTAAATTCCACCATAATTATCCTTATTAAGAAATTTGAAATATTCATCTAAAAATAAGAAAACTCTCATATCCAAATTAAAAAAAAGGTACATTCTCTAAATATAACGATGAAAAAAAACACATAATTGTTTCCTTAGACACTTTCATATGCCCACAACATAATCATACTATCAAAGTGTGAGGTTAAACTGTTACAATCATTAACATATAATTAGTAGATGCATTCACATCAAAGAAGTTGTAAAATTTATTTTCTTTAAATTGAAGAAAATGTTATGATTGCTACATATAATTAGTAGATGCATTCACATCAAAAAAGTTGTAAAATTTATTTTCTTTAAATTGAAGAAAATATTATGATTGCTATTTAAGTTATGATTGCTATTTAAATTATAATTAATTGGATTAAAAACAATTTATTATGATTGATATTTAAATTATATTTGATTAAAAGTGTTTTGATATTTAAACCAATTATTTTTTCAATAATAAATTAATGATTATAATCATTTTATTTTATTTGATTAAAATATTGTAAAAAATATCTATTCATCAAATTTATTTTATATTAATTATTATTTTTAAATATAATAAATAATTTGATATCTCATTATTTTTATTTTTTTTATTGCTGATTCACAACTCATCAATTTACATAAAATTAACATTATTAAGTACTCACATATCAATATTTGATAGTGACATTTATCAATCTAATAAAACTCTTGAATTATTTGTTGCCATTTGCATTTGACTTCCAAGTAAATACCACAATACCACATGAAGTGGTGCATTAGCAATCAACATTGACTTTCAAGTAAACAACACAAAATACCACACATGAAGGGGTGAACTGCCATCTAAATAAATAATGGTTTTGTTTTTTATAAGTTTTGTCTGTAATGAAGATTTTTGTCGATTATTTTGATATTATACTTTGTAATTGTTTTTGTCTTGTAATTGTTATTTATAAAGTTTTAGTGTCATGTTTTATGGGTCATCTTTGTCTTGTAATTGTTATCTACGTTAATATTTTATTCCACATTAATACTTCTCTAAATTGTATGTTATCATTGTCATTGAGTATGTGTATTGTGAATAATTTCACATGCGTATTAACAATTATGACACATAAATGGTTTACAAGGCATTACCCACATCAAAATCTTTGTTAATACCATTTCGGGTTACAAGTTCATAGGTTGATGTGATAACATCCCCTCTCACTTCGATACTAACATCGTTGACATTTGTAATGTCCTACCTTATGATTCATCTTTGACTTCCTTATGAATCATCTTTGACTTGTAGTTGTTATCTATGTGACATTACACGCTATCTTTCCCTATGTTGAGATGTCGTTCCACATTAATACATCTCTTATTATATTTGCATAAGGCTCCCTTAGGTTTTGGTGTTCCATAGCTTATTTTATTCTTTGATATGCTCAAGGCTAAGGATTTATTTTCTCAAGTAGAGTTCAAGACCAAAACCTTACATCAATTTTTAGTAAGACCAACACCATACAAAACTTACTTACTTGAAGAAAGCTTAGGACTAAGACTTCACTTGAGCTTAGGAGAAAACCCACATAGCTAGGACCTTATATGCACACACAAAGCTTAGGTAAAATCAACATAATCAATGCTTGACTAACATCTTACTTGAGATTAATTAAGATCGACACAATTAAGACCTTATATGTATAAAGCTCAGAGCCAAGACCTTTGCTCCTTGAGTAGAGATCATGACCCAAGCCTTACTTAAATTTAGACATAACTAACACAATCAAACCCTCATATGCCTAAAAGAAGCTTAGGACTAGGACCTTACTTAGACCTTGGGACCAAAGCTTAACCTACATGAGCAAAATTCGAGACTAAGGTATTGCTAAGCTAAAATAAAATCAATACATTCAAAACCTTACTTCTCTTAGTAAAACTCATGTCCAAGACCTCACCTACTTAAATTGAAGACCCAAAAAAATCTTAAATTCGAAACTAAAGTCTTGCTAAGCTAAAATAAAACCAATACATTACATTCAAGACCTTACCTCTCTTAGTAAAGCTCATGACCAAGACCTTACCTACTTAAATTCAAGAACCAAAAAAATCTTAGCTTAGCTCTTAAGGACCTCACTCCTTTAAGTAAAGCTTAGGACCACAAACTTACCTACCCTAGGAAAGCTAGCTAGGCCCAAGTCTTACTTGAGTGAAGGTAAAGGTAAGGTCAGTGATGGGGAAGTTATGGTTTTTTTATCTTTCAAAATTTTGAGGCCATCAATGGTCCATGACTTCTCAGGATGGACCCATCACTCATCGTGCATGAATGTGTCACACCATTAACATGGCAAACATATCAATATGATACACCTCACTAATAAATACAAGCTATGGTTTTAAAGAATGTGCATTAATAAAATTATTATTAAAATAATATATTTTGAAGAGACGGATTAAAATATTCTAATAAAAGCGGATTGGGCGGAATTATCTTTTTACACGACAAACCAAATAAATTAAAAAAGGTGTTTGTGTGATTGGACGGACGTCGCCATCGGGCTGAGTGAGAGCTGTCGCCGTCAGTACAAGGCAGGAAGGCGGCAGTCACATGGGCGTATGACGGGCTGACAGCGACAGCACTTGCGGGATTGACGTGGCACATCACGCTAACGTCAGCTTGAGCCTTTTATGTAATAGATGGACCCATCACTCATCGTGCATGAATGTGTCACACCATTAACATGGCAAACATATCAATATGATACACCTCACTAATAAATACAAGCTATGGTTTTTTAAGAATATGTGCATTAATAAAATTATTGTATTAAAATAATATATTTTGAAGAGACGGATTAAAATATTCTAATAAAAGCGGATTGGGCGGAATTATCTTTTTACACGACAAACCAAATAAATTAAAAAAAAGTGTTTGTGATTGGACGGACGTCGCCATCGGGCTGAGTGAGAGCTGTCGCCGTCAGTACAAGGCAGGAAGGCGGCAGTCACATGGGCGTATGACGGGCTGACAGCGACAGCACTTGCGGGATTGACGTGGCACATCACGCTAACGTCAGCTTGAGCCTTTTATGTAATATTAAAATGCGCGAAGACATTCTGCTGTACGACACGCACATGGGTGCTCTTAAGGGTCAAATATTAAATTTTGTGTTAAATTAATTTTTAGCAGAGAAGGTCGTTATATTTGATTAAAGTAAAGGAAATAAACTAATGCCAATTTTGAAAACAACAATATATTCATAACGAGATCTCTATTTTTCTTATTTAATCTAATAATGTTGTCGAATTAAGTCGGTTGTGGTGTTAGTGTGGTGGGGTTTAGTATAATTAGTATTTTAATTTTATTTAATTTTTTTAAAGTAATAAGTTTTTTTTAGTTGAAGTAATAAAAAATAATTATTTTTAATGATAAAATGTGGAATTGTATTTGAGATAGTATTTAGTTTTACGTATGGGATTAAGATTAGATGTTATTTCAAAATACATGGTTGTTGTAATCTAGCAATTACATTATGAGATATTAATTTTTTTTTGGATATTATATATGTTGAAATCTTATTTTGATCTTGGAGTATGGTCTAAAAATGTGTTTACTTGATTAAGGGTTTGTCTTTCTTAAATGTAAAGAAACATATTAATAACCAATAATCCAAAAACATTCTAGAAGAGAGAAAACCTACTCCCTTATAAATAAATTATTTTAAGTAGTCAAATTTTATTTACACATGACGAAATTGTTGCATATCAATCTTGAATAAGCAAAATTAACAATTTTCTTAAAATTTGTCATACATTAAAAAAAAAAACACAATTATATAATTAATTAATTATTTGATAATAAATTTTATTATAATTAATTTAAATTCATTTTCAAAATAAATTTATTTTATTAAATATTTTTTTTCAAAACAAGTGTCTCATCAGTTGAAACCATAAACACACTTCACTAAGTTGGTTGTTATCAATCTATGTGCATAGTTGGATTGAGGCCACTTTGTTTTTTCCCAATTAAAACATGTCTCCAGGGATGAAGCAATAAACACACTTCACTACATAAGCTGTTATCATTCTTTGTGTACAGGTGGATTGAGGCCACTTTGTTTTTTCCCCACCTAAAACTCATTAATGCATTCACACTTGCTTTTGCTTGGGTATTTGAACCGAGATGATAATGTGACCAAGGTGTGTGGTACACATACATGTCCTAACTCATCTGGAGGAATTTTTTGGAATTTTTTTTATAAAAATATACATGAGTTGCATATGGAGCATGGGAAGAGAAACAACATGGAAAATCTCTATAACTAATAGATTTGAGAAAAGGCCAGGGACTCCTTAGTGTGTCAGTTTATATTTATCTAATGGAAGGGAAATTAACCGAGGGTTCATGTTTTGTGACGAGTTGGAGGGAAATTCACTGGGGGTTGATGTTTTTTTTTACAAGTTGGAGGGAAATTAACTAAGGGGTTGATGTTTTTTTTTTTACAAGTTGGAGGGAAATTAACTGAGTGTTCATGGTTTTTTTTTTTTTTTTTGACACAAAATAAATAAAGACTAATGTGATTGAGGTGTGGTATTTTGGTTGGTGAGTTTTATATATTTTTGGGAAGCATTTTTAGATGTTTTTTTTTATAAGAGTTAGACTTATTTGAAATATTGAGTGATAGGTTCTTTGTTTGGAACTTTGTATATTTGGAAGGTTTTAAGCAGGAACTTGTCGTTTTAATGTTTCAGCTAAGATCTCCCCGAGTTGCACAAGGCTTGTCATCTTGATTTTCATCGACTTCTATATTCAATAATTTGCAAATTAAGGGTTACATATAATGGGTGTTTACAAACACAAATATATAGAAATAGATATAAAAAAAGAATAATAATTAATACATCATAAATAAAAAGACATATTTTATCTAAAAGACATGTCTGTTCGGGTATATAAATATAGCCTTCATTCTCATTGTAATCATCTTATCTAATCTTATTCATTCTCTTATACATTTATATATTATTTATTATCCTCATGGATATCTTTATATTCCAAGTATTTGRGATATTTAACTCATAAGCTAGATTTGGTTATTATGAACAAATAGATTGCATATATAGTAGGAAGAAAACTAAGCAAAGTGAGTTTGTTGAACTAAGTAGAGTTGAGTAGAGAATTGGTCGAGAGCTCCAAAACTGTGATATGCAAATAATGTAATTTGGTCATCAATAAAAATGAGAAGCAATCACCCTAGAATGTTGTACTAGTTCTGAGTGTGTTTGTGTAAGTATGGCCATGTGTGAATGTTAATAGTTAGTGTTATCTTCGTGTTGATATGAGCACATGAAAAGTATTTAGTGCACAACCTCATGTGCACTAGAACGTGATCATCTCCTGGTTCAACCTCCTCTAACTAGGCCACCATTGGTCCCAAATTCGTCTCAAGGGTTCAAGTTCTAGAGCCTGTGCACACACTACAACCTCTCACATGTGCAAACTACAATATTTTGTGCCCTAAATGACACATGTGGCAACACTTGCACACCAATAGCAACACACAACACATTGAGAAGATGAACAATCACCCCATTAACAATAACTAAACCAAACCACCTTAAACGACTAAAAAAATATTCTTGTTGTTGAAATCAATTCATGTTTATATTATGTATGATATGAAACTTAATATAGAGCATATAATAGTGAGTCATCTTTTTCACTATTGCTCTTTATCACAAAGTATTTACCCGGTGATAAAAACATTATATGCTCTACTTTGATTTGTGTGCATCTTATACAGTCTTTACTTTCATTTATATTCATGCTTTTGTGCTCATAACTTAGTCAATCCAATTTATTTAAGTTGTTCTTCTATCTGCATCTTGTTCCAATGCCTCTTTACATTCCAATTCTTTTGTTGTTTGGTTTCCTCTTGGTCTTCATTGTTGTCACTTCATTTTTATTTGACATCCTTTGTCTTGCATGTGTCACTTTTACTTTTATGTTACCTCCTTACACTAATTTGCACACTTTCTCTCTTATTGTTCATCGTATTCAAATTGTGTTATTTTCATGCACTTTAATATGCATTTGCACTTACTCCACTTCACACGTCTCCACATATTTTTGTTTTCTTTACCACGATATATCTCATCATTTTATTTTATTTCTAACATGTTAACCATTCTATTTAACATTCTCTTTTGAATCAAAATTATGCACTAACTCCATACTCCACTATTTATGTTAAATTCATATTCTTATACACTAACATTATATCTTCAAATTACACATTACTCTAATCTAATCTACTACTTTTATAGATACAAAATATATTATACCAACATCATTTCTTCATTATGTAACTCTATACTACCTTTCTAAGGTAGCTTCCCTTCTTCATGAAACATGCTCTTTGCGTTTATGCGCTTTTGCGTTTATGCTTTGAGTGACATTCAATTTAATTGTATTAAATTTTTAACATTAAATTATAATATTAGATAAAAAAAATTGAAAAAAAAATCGATTATCTCATCTAAATATTTATTTTTTAAATGTAAGAAACCATTATTCCTCGATGATATTTAAGTTTAAAATATTTTATAATATTTGTAAGCACCTCTATTTGAATAAGTAGTTTATGAAATGGTTGTATGATTGTTTTGGGACCTCTCAAGTTAGGAAGGGCCCTTTGAATCCCTTTTCTACAGTAATAGAGTTGACCTTATAACAAATCAATAAGCGGGTTCAGGTATGCATGTTCACACATTGATATAAGCACAATAATATAATTTTTTTTAATTAAATGTTTAATTAATAATAAATGGTTGAGAAAGGGTAAAGATAAAATTTTAAATATATTAAAGACAATGCAAGTTATTTATTAATAATAAGTTTATAATTTTTTCTAAAAAGTTTAAGGAGTTATGCATTTTAATTTTAATTTTTTTGGAAAATTTTATGGGGAAATATAAAAAATGTTTACCACATTCATGGTATTTTTAATAAATACAATGATGTAAACTAATGCATTTTAGTTAGGGGATTTAAACTAAATATATATTAGCACAAAATTATCAAAATGCTTAGTAACATTGGCAATGATTGATTAAACTAATCTCAAATTCAAGTTTTTTTTTTTTTTACATGTGGTTCACGGTACCGAAGACCCGTACTCACTACATCCACAGAAAAATGCCCCGAAATCCGTGAGAGAACATGGGGAGGCCAAACATTTTCGAAATATTAGGGGCTCAACAACAAGAGCATCATATAGACCCATTAAGGGCATCACATGTCACTTACAAGCAATTGAACCTAGGTGAGGAGGGTAACAACCATTCCTCCCAACCACCCAAACTACATCCAATGGACTGCCTCATCTTTAAGTTATCCTAATACAGTTTCCTTTAATTCAAAGTTGTAAATTTGACCAACTTATTCATATGACGAGGCTTCTAATTTCGTTAAGATTTGAATCTAGCCCATTATTATAAGAATGCTCTATCTCAATCATTAAACCACAACTTATTAGACAAAATCAAATTCATTACTATAGAGAGAAAAGTCATAACATAAGTGTAAATCAACAAAAACAATTGCAGTGATGCATAGAAATATGATTAAAAATGAATTTTATTAAAGAAAAACACCAAAAATTATATCAACACATTTTTTTTTTATCAGGGGAAACCTCCTGGGCACTTCCCTTCATTCCAATGTTGGTACCTAGGGTAAACCTTAGGTTCTTCAGGCCACAATGACTAGGTCAACAATTCATGAATAGATCATATATAGCTCATCAACAATTGGTTCGCTAAAAGCGTAATGTCACAAAGTGAGATTTGAACCCGAGTGGAGAGGGTAACATATTTTCTCACAACCACTCGAGCTACACCCATTTGATATTGACATAAATATATTGTACATCCATAATTAACATTAAATTGAGGTTTTGACTCTTATAACTTCAAAAACAGGACTTGATATTCATTTTTTGACTTCTTTGATCAAGTTTGATTAGATTACAACTGAGGCCATGCATCTTCGTTTATTTGCTTCCCATGCGGGCTTTTCCTGGAGCCATGGGGTCACCTTGAGGTAGTGATCGAATGTGTGGTTGCACCCAGAGAGATTATATTAACTATGATCTYGTGCCTTGTGTACAAATAAGTGGGTCAAAGCCCACCCCCATGTCCTTCAAATTTTATGTCAATTGGGTGCAACTTGGGTGGTTGGGAGGAATGATTRTTATCCTCCCCACCTTGTTTCAATTCCACAAGTGACATGTTGAGCTCACAATGAGTATAAAATTGTTGTAGTGTCTTCGGGCCTTGTTGTTAACCAACATTGTGCCCTAAATATTTTAGGGTTTACCTTGGTACCATCATCAAAATGAGAGGAAGTACTCAGGGGCTTCGTAATCTAGAGAAAAAAAACAAAAACAAAAAATCATTTATTTACTCCATTTTTTTTCTTCGAACTTTCCCCTAATTGCAATCCAACAAGTGTTCAAATTGTTGATTGTTGGTGTATGTATCATCATCAATAATTTCTTTGCATTTATCGAAGACAATGGAATTAGTTCTCTTTCCCAATTTAAAAAAACTAATACATGTCTTCTATTCCCCATTGTAGAGGGACTATTCAATATGAGGGAAGTTTTGTCCGCAGATAAAGTWTTCACAATTGCTTCTCCACTACTCTCAAGCACTATAGTAGTTTCATTCACTAAAAGAGAATACAAAGTCTTAATTAGATTTATATCCAACGTTCATCCAAGATTAAGGTTTTCAAGTTTTTCTTTTGCCTTCCACTACTCTCAAGCACTATAGTAGTTTCATTCACTAAAAGAGAATACAAAGTCTTAATTAGATTTATATCCAACGTTCATCCAAGGTTAAGGTTTTCAAGTTTTTCTTTTGCCTTCCACTACTCGCAAGCACTATAGTAGTTCCATTCACTAAAAGAGAATACAAAGTCTTAATTAGATTTATATCCAACATTCATCCAAGGTTAAGGTTTTCAAGTTTTTCTTTTGCCTTTTATATGTAAGGCCAAAACTTCTTTACAATGAAAGACAATATATTCATATTCCTAATATTATGATCAAATTTCATCGCTACATTCTAAAACAACATAGTCAAGAAGATGCTTAGTTAAATCTAGATAATACATATCTTAGGATAGATATGTAAAACCATAATAATTGGTTTTCAACTTCAAGAAGATGAATGTATCCAAAATAAAAATTATATCTATATATAATAAAAATGGATTATTTTGCCATTTTAATTTGAATCATCACACTTTGGGGGAACACTTTCACTGTACACTTCACTTATTTTCAAAATACAAATCAAGAAGAAAGAAACCGATGCTACTCAATTATGTGTCCGTGTTAAACTTTTTATTATTTCTTTATTTAAGAACGTGCATGTACTTTATGTATTGTTTATTCTTTGCCCAGAGTGTCTTTAATGTATACTTTGCTTTAGAAAATTGAAACCCAGAACTTTATATGCTAAGCAGTTTACTTCCATTTGAAGTATCCTTTTGAAATTATTTATTATTGTCTTTCATTTTTTATAATTAAATAATATATATAGTTTTATAACCTAATATATGTTATGCATTTAAAAACCCTCACATTGCGTGAGGAGTGTAATTAACTTTGGCCAACTTTTAAATAATATAATGAGAACATGCCTATAGTATATAATAACACAGTGCAACTTGCATTTAAATTTTAGATTGTGAAGTCAACTTTCAATTAGCAAGTAGAGAAGAAGATAAATATCGTGGAATGTGGGGAAAAGTTGTATGAATTTCATGGAGGGGTGTATGAATAAGGGTGAAAATGAGTATGATGAGGAATTTTGTAAGTTATGTGAAATTTTGATTGTATGGATGAGATTAATTTTTGATGATGTTTGTTTATAGGAATATTATTTGTAAATGATGTTGAATTTCGATTGTATGAATGAGATTAGTTTTTGATGACATAATTTTGATCATGTTTATTTATAGGAATATTATTGATGATATAATTTTGGTCATATTTGTTTATAGGGATATTATTTCGTGATAAGTTAATTGTAGAATGAATGTAGTAACAATTATGTAGCTTGGTGGAACTATGATTGTTAGTTCGATGATTACTATTCTCACCAATAATATATAGACATACAAATAAAGACAAAATTGCACATGTTGTTAGGTTTGTGTCAGCTACTAAACATAAAGTACTTGAATTTATAAGGACAACCAAGTTGAGCCTTTTGGGGCATTTCTTTTGTTTCATTCTATCGACTCAACATATCATTAATATATTCTCTAATAATATGCCTTAAGTAATGAAAGCTTGTAAAATGTCACATAGATAATAACAAAAAAATAGAGAGGCTTAGAAGGTATGCCATGGATACCATCAATAATGTTAGAACCAAAGTGAGGGAGGATGTGATTAATAGAGTTTGGTCCTCATTGAAATTTCACATTCTCCCTTGCTCATAAAACACAAAATTTATAATGTTCAAACATTTCCATTTCCCTTCAATTTATAAACATACACATTTGGAGTGTCAATTTTAACATAATTACTAACTTGACGAGAACCCTATAGAGTTCTTGTTTACCCATGTTTCAAAAATTGGTGCTAAGAGTAGCACCTCTTTTTTTAGGTTTAATTACAACATTTTGCAACCATGATCCATAATGTTGCTAACATAAACCTTAAAATTAAACCACTAAGAAAAAAGTGGTGCATTAATAACACCATTTTTTGGGTAGTTTTTATTTTTATTTTTTAAATTACCTTTCCATCCATGCTCCACCATTACCCTCCCTTAAAAAAAAAAAAACTTG